>JAWDJN010000016.1:894033-973831 GCA_037788925.1 Mytilus galloprovincialis
TAATCTTGTGTATATAGGAATATGAAGATGTAGTATGATTGCCAATGAGATAACCCTTTACCAGTGTGTTTGTTTTATTGTTTAACAAGCGAAGACATCTACATTACTTATGTTCTATTAATAGTGCAGTTGGAATTGCCATGATGTCACAGCTGCAAAAGTTCAAATTCCTGCTGATTTCAAAAAAATGTGGGAAGCACAGAAATATGTGGTATATCTATCTGAATATTCCTGATTAGTTGATATTCCTGATGAGGGTAGCACATAAATTTGTGGTATAACTATCTGAACATTCTTGATTAGTTGATTATCCTGCTGAGGGCAACATAGAAATTTGCATTTTATCTATCTGGACATGTCTTATTAGTTGACATTCCTGCTGAGAGATTTTGAAACAAACACATTTGTGGTACATCTATCTGAACTTTCTTATTAGTTGATATTCCTACTGAGTGATGCACATACATGTTGTATATCTATTTGAACATTCCTGATTAGCTTATATTCCTGCTGAGGGAAAAGCAAATATTTGCTGTTAATCTATTTGAAAATTTCTTATTATTTGGTATTCTTGCTGAATGATACACACACATTTGTGGTATATCTATCTGAATATTCTTGATTAGTTGGCATTCATGATGAGGGAAGTACACACATGTGAGGTATATCTGTCTGAACATTCTTGATTAGTTGATATTCCTGTTGACGGAAGCACACGCATTTGTGGTATATCTGTCTGAACATTCTTGATTAGTTGATATTCCTGCTGAGGGAAGTACACATATTTGCTGTGGATCTATCTGAACATTCTTGATTAAGTGATATTCCTGCTGAGGGAAGCATATACATTTTTAGTGTATCTATCTGAACATTCCTGATGAGTTGATATTCCTGCTGACGGGAGTACAAAAAAATCTGTTGATTTATTTGAACATTTTTGATTATTCATATTCCTGCTGATTTAAGCACAATCTCCCATTCAAAATTTACCCAAAAGGTTCATAGGACTGTTTGTCATAACATAATGTGTTATTCACTATACTACCACAATATGGGCAGTTTGCCTTAACAATTTCAAAGGAGTTGTAGGACTTTCACTGTTTTGATATCTGCTGTTGTTTGGCAGTTCTCTCAAAACAGAGAACCGTTAGAAAAAGAAAGATGTTTGATGATAATTAAAAAAAAAATAAAACTTGTTTGAATAGAATGAAGCTATAACAAAATCAGGATTAAGGGAAGAACAGGAGGCCAATTGAGTTTGGGGTCAATAGGTCAAATGTCATTGTTACTAAAATAGATTGTATTTGGGGAAAAATAGTCGGAGTTTCCCTTGCGACTTCAATAATCCGGATTGTTCAACAGAAAGAAATATGACAATCATGATTAGTAGTTATTTGAGGATCAATCAAGATTTGGTTAAAAAATCAACAAAATGTGTGATGCGTTTTTGAAGTCTCAGTATATGTTTGTGCCCTGCGTGCCACTGAGTTTGTCATGATTTAATACCAAACTATGCATTCATCTGTAAATTCGGTAAGTTTTTTTTACACTTTTTTCTTGATTCACCAATCTATTGATTAGATCTTTAGTATACGGTAGTTATGTCATATTTAGTCAACAAGGGCAGTAGAACAATAAATCACTAAAGGTCCACGGTTCCACGTTTTGACTCCATATTGAAGGAAAATTCAAAACGGAAAAGTCCCTAATGAAATGGCAAAATCAAAAGCGCAAACACATCAAACCAATGGATAACAACTGTCATATTACTGACTTGGTACAAGCATTTTCTTATGTAGAAAATGATGGATTGATCCTGGTTTTATAGGTTGCTAATTCTCTCACTTGTATGACAGTCGGATCAAATTCCATTATATTCAATTAAATATATTCTGTATTAACTTGAGACCCCAGTTTAAATCAATTTATAACAGTCGTATTATATGCTTGTTATTATGAATCGGAGAAACATCCCTACTCAAAATAAATCAATTTGAATTACACCAAGTGGTATCGTGTATTAAACATCGATAATCCATCACCAACGGAAGGTGTGTCTTAATGATGGTCGTTCTCATATGCTATAGATAAAGGCAACACTAGTATACCGGTTTTCAAAAGAAATAAATCGAGTGAGAGAAAACAAATCCGGGTTACAAACTAAAACAGAGATGCACATTAAAAAACACCAACATACATAGAAACGAACTGTTCGATGACATCTGTAATTTTCCTGACTTGGTGTTATGTCGTTGTTCTCCTCTTATATTTAATGCGTTTCCCTCGGTTTTAGTTTGTTACCCCGATTTTGTTTTTTGTCCCTGGATTTATGAGTTTTGAACAGCGGTATACTACTGTTGCCTTTATTTGGTACAAGACATTTTTTGAAAAAGGACATCTTTTGAAAAATGGTGGAATGAACCCGGATATATGGCTAAACCCTCCTCTTTATGGCAATTTAAAAAAACACGCTAAAATGAGAACACTTAGTGACAGAAATTTAGTACAAATAAACGCAAGTACACTAAGGACAGAGAAATACATTTATACATAGAATAATTGTACGGACACCTCCCATGAATATATAGCAGCACACCAAGACACTACACACGAAACACAAAAGAAATACAAACAAAACACAAAAGAAATACAAACGAAACACAAACCGTGCGTGGCACGAATGAATGAACGCCACAGTTGATCGTACATCTTCTCTATCGGATATTTTCAAGTTACAATAAAACACGAAAAAAAAAAGTTTGAAAGTCAATCATCTATTTAGGGGTTAAAGGTAAAAGCCTCAATGACATATTTTTTTTTCAAGTTGCATCTTCGGTACTTGCATGAAACTGCAGATATTGTCATTAAATTACGGAAACTATTTGTAATTAAGGAATATATCTCCCTCGTGCAAAGCTAAAATTTCTTTGGCTTTCCTTTTTTTCCTTTTTGGCTTAACACAGCTTCATTACAATCGGCTAAACTCGATGACCCCGCTTCTCTCAGTGCTTATTGGACCTATAAGTTACTTAACGTAAATATTAAAATTATCCTTTAAAAAGAACGAGACAATATAACAATTAACGATATTGTCAGCGTATGGATTTAGGTATAGAATATACCTTTTTCCGGATTGAGTTAAGGCATTTTATTGACAGCTGATCAAAAAGCTTATTTTTCTATTTTGCCGGCGCTGTTTTTTTTATGGTATTGCCGAAAAAATATTAAAATCCATCTGTAAAAATAATAAATCCACGATAATGCCGTCGCAAGCAAAATAGCCATTGCTATATAAATATGCTGCTTGCCAAAGATATTTTGATTACAGCCTGCATGCAAACTACATATTTTCTAGTTTGCCAACAACGGCTAACCAGCCACTGCTTTATCAAATCGTACCAAATCGATGAAAACATTTGCGGCATTTGCATTTTGTATTGAATCAATGATTGAGCTGCATTTTTTATATTTTGGTATATACAGTTTTTATTTTTGCCAGTTGCTACCCAGTGTAAGATGCTTATAGCTTAAATTTGAAGATATTTGTTTCAGTTTTTACTTACTTCACTTGAACTTCCATCTTGTTTTTTACTCTACTCAAATAAACCTGCCCTCGAGGTAGGTAGAACTTGAATCTAGTTTAAAGGTTAAAATGATGACGTTTGAAAGAATTTCTACCTGTTCGATTTAAACTCTACTTACACTATTAACCCGAGTCAATCAAATCGAAGTCGACCCAGATGGAGGTACGGAATCGGCCGAGTAATTACAATATTCTTCATTATTCTAGTAAGATTTGGATTTTCAAATTCTTTGGCCTCAAACATTAATGAAGAGAAATTTTTCATCAAAATGCGATTCTGGTACAGAAAAAGTGGTACAGTTTATGTTAGTTTGATAACAGTAACGATCTAACAACAACAATTATGCCCAGACACAAATAACTAAAAACGGAGCAATGGATAAAGCCTGGGTCAGAGTTTCCGCATTTTGATAAATTGCACATGCAATGCCATGGAGGATCAGCATACTACGGTTGGTCAACGTAAGATCTATGGTATTAAATATATATGGACAGAATGCAAATCAGACAAGGTTTTATTATCATAGGTCTCAAAATCAAGGTTAGAGTTATCTGTCTTTGGTATGACTACCCCCTCCTTCCGATCCTGTCTATGATTCAAATTCAAACCAAATTGGGTTAACCTATTTTATGCAAATAAGTAATCTAACCGCGTAAATATTGTTATCTAATTATAAGTTATTGTTTAAGAATGCCAATGAGAAAACTATACAGATAACGTTTAGGGTACAAAATAAAAAATATTTCCTTGCATCATTTGACCAACTTACACTTATTTGTGTAAATATTTAAGATAGGGTAAGATATTAAACTGACATCGTCAATGTTGGGTTCCGATTTCCTCTTTAATACACAATTCTATCGTTTTACACTTATGACACATAATGGTCGATGGCATTATTTTAATACCTTGATAATGGTAAATTAACAAAACAAGTCCTTTACATGTACACTCCTACGAGAAGGAAGTTTTTCTTTCTTTTTGATTTTCTTGTCGAAGTGTAAGTTCTACACTATTTTTATTTTGGGAAAATCACTACCTTCTATCTTAACAATAAATATTTCCCTTATGGTTACTTATTTCAATATATATGCAAAATATAAAATCACGAAAGTGCTGAACTCTAAGGATAATTCAAAACGGAAAGTCTGTAATCAAATGGTAAAATCAAACGCTCAAGCACATCACACGTTAACGAATTGATTACACCTGTTATACCCTAACTTGTTACAGGCATTTTCTTATGTAGAAAATGGTTGATTAAACTTCTTTTATAGCTAACTAAACCTGTCACTTGTATTCCATTATTTTGACAACGATGTGTGAACAAAACAAAAAGAACTTACTAGGTAAAAATGTCAAAAATAGGGGTACAGAAGTCAACATTGTGTTATAATCTTAAATACTATGAAACAACAAGTATGTAGCAAAGAATCATAAACATGCATATAAACAAAGCACAGT
This sequence comes from Mytilus galloprovincialis, assembly GCA_037788925.1. Classification (NCBI taxonomy): domain Eukaryota; kingdom Metazoa; phylum Mollusca; class Bivalvia; order Mytilida; family Mytilidae; genus Mytilus; species Mytilus galloprovincialis. Next base: position 899,082 of record JAWDJN010000016.1, read on the forward strand.
AGCAAAACTTGAAGACAATAATACAAAAATCACCATATCACAATTACACAATGACTGGACGTATAAGTACAGAGCCACGTTATATCGATCAAAGAAACACACAGAAGAACAGAGTCATGTCAAAATGATAAATTATCAAAACAAGTCCTTTACATGTTCACTCCTTCTGGAAGGAAGTTTTTCTTTCTTTTGGATTTTCTTGTCGAAGTCTAATTTCTACCCTACTTTCATTTTGGCCAAATCACTACCTTCACTTTCATGTTTGACTTTTAACATTAAATTTGTCCGACATGATTTACTTATTTCAATTTATATGCAACTGATAAGACCACTTAAATAGTAACCATTTCAAGAAAACATTAGTCAAAATACTCAGGAAGAAATACCCCTATAATATTTAGGAACTATATTCCTAGACCCGAACAAATGGAATTAATTGTGGTCTCATGCCTGTAGTGACACCCTTACTGTAAAATCCAAATCGGTTGCATTGGTTGCCAGATACGATTTGTTTCGCCTTCAACCCACAAGCGACCTGAGTTCACCAATCGACAATCCTCGGAAAAATCCGCTCATCGGGTAAATCCGGTCCTCGGGTGAATCTGCTCCTATGATGAATCCGGTACTCTTCTTTTATCTTTGATGAAGGAATAGAATCAGCCGAGCAGTGACGAATGGTGATTTCACTATCTAAGATATGTATATGTGGGTGTAGATACTCATTGCATGCATGACCCTTTTTTTTCCATAGTTGTAGTGTAAATCACGCCATTGGTTTGCGCTTTTTCATTGTTTGACATTTTCTAATACCGGAGTTCTTTATAGATTTCTCAACCATGAAAAACGATTTTTGTTGGTTACATATTATAGTTCTTAGTGTTGTCCTTTTCTCTTTGGATAGTTGTAAAATTGTCAATCATTCCAAATGTCCTTTGTCTATATTTTTACTCTTTGATTGTCTATCCTATTTCAAATGAAAAAAAAAAAAAACACAATTGTAAAACATGTCTGAAATAAAAACTTTTCAGGAACCAACAGATAAGAAATACTGATGGTATCTTATGACCTCTAGGACATGTTTGTATTAAAACAAATTCTAATTCACTAACGTAGTGTTTCAATTTCCTTGTATGTACATGTAAACATCCTTTTTATCAATTTTACTACGTAATTTTCCATCCCTATTTTAATTAGAATAAAACCAGATATCATAAGGACAAGCTTAAGTATTTACGATGTTTCAATCAGGAAGTTCATCTCTCTTTGTTTCTGCTTCCTTTAACTTTATCTGATACTTTTATTCATTCGAGTAACATAGTGGAGCAACACGCGTATATTCAGCGGCCCAGATAAAAAGGTAAGATATACAGCTTTGTTGATGTTTTCATAGTAAGAGACGCTAACTTTGTCGACTCAACCGGACTTCTTCCGTTCGGAGTTCATACGATTCAATCAGTAGTTGTATTAGTCTCCTCTCAATCAAATGGGAGATCGGTAACTTATTGTCACCTAAATTCATTAGACAAATTTATACGTTCAGGTTAACATCGATTACTTTGAGATCATATCAGAAAATTATTCTTGTAAGTTTTTCTATTACTTTATTTATTTCACTTGACTGGGCGGGGTTTAATCGGTTCGCTTATTAAAGACCAGTCCATCTATATACAGGAATTTTGGGATAAACTCATCAATGAAGTGTCTAGTTATTTGTCCCATATCATACACTCAGTTCTTTTGTATATCCATTTGGTGACACTGATAGGTGATTATAAATCAATAATAATTATAACGACAATCAACCTTATCGCACACATCTTCAAATAGACTGTCCTTATGCAAAATAAAACTAAAGCTCCGCCCGATCAGATGAAATAACATTGGTAATACGTACAGCCTGATAAAATAATTTCTACTAAAATTAATATTGACGTATTCGTCGCATATGATTCCCCGCAATAATAGCCTATTTGAAGACTTCCTAATTTTTAGAATTTTTAGTCTTAGCTTCCTGAAACTTCAACTTTTAATTAGTTGTTGTCCAAAGTGAAACACTGTAATTTGAATTTAGAATGCTTTATTGAGGTTTAAGCTCTTTTAAGCAAAATTTGTAGAATATCCTTTTCTTATGTACTTAAGTAAACTAATATCAATAGTCTTTTAGTGTTTCTTGTTTATATTTTCTTCAGAATTTTGCATAATTAGCCATCTATTGATATACGAGTTCCTGTTGCACAAATTAAAACCTTAAACGACACTTTGTTAATGATTTGTCTCACGACCTAACGCGAGAAATATTATGGTCAGAATTTTGGACAGGTTTATTTTCCCATCTAGCGGTAGTTGATCTCAAGATTATGTATACAATAATCACTATTACACAGTGAACTGTATATAGGATATCAGTTTTTAATAGGATTCATTTATTTAAATGGTACCAATTTCCATGGATTGAGGAAAACTTGCAGGTCGGTTGAAAATAAAACTTTACGACAAAAGAGATGATTTCAGCTTCCCAATTGTGAACTTACCATTTATATGTGATAACATGAGCAACAATACGGGTGACACATGTGGAACAGAATCTGCTTATTCTTCAGGAGCACCTGAGATCAACCCCAGTTTTTGGTGGGGTTCGTGTTCATTAGTCTTTAGTTTTCTATGTTGTGTTTTGTGTACTATTATTTGTCTGTTTGTCCTTTTTCTTTTTCAGCCATGGCGTTGTCATTTTTCGATCTATAAGTTTTACTGTAATTCTGGTATCTTTCGCCCCTCTTTTGCAATTTAGTGGATATTTTATTTTGTGATTTTGTCGATAGTAATAAGTATAATGTTTGAGTTCCTTAGAAAAAGTTCAGGATTGAATACAATTTATTTTTATATCATATGTCTTTCGATTAACGATTATAAGTAGATGCTGTAAGACTGTGAATGAAGAAGCTACTGAGATAACTTTAAGGTACAAAACAACAAAAATATTGCCATACTTCATTGTACATACTAAAAACGGGAAAATTGGAGTGTTAATAATTAGAATTGATTGAGATTTCAAACTAACTTCAGTAAGGTTAGGTTTCGATTTCCTTTAGAGTATATAAATAATATCTAACACTTATGACAAGTAAAGTTCGACTGTATTGTTTTCATACCGAGAAAATGTTAAAAAATTAGAACAAGTACTATACAATACTTTAATGAGGAAGTTTTCTCTCCTTTTTAATTTTCTTTTTCTTTTACTTTAAATAATTCATGGAAATTTGTCAGTAATTGAAAAATATATCGACCACGAAAGATGCATCCATTTTAGTAAATATAATGGATTAAGGAATAAGGGAGAGGTTAAACTAGCTACAAAACCAAGTTTAAACAACTATATTTCTTCAAAAAATACTTGTGTCAAATCAGAAATATGACAGTTGTAAACCATTCGTTTCGTTGGTATAAAAAAAGTATTACGTTTGAATTTGTCCGTTTTTATAGACTTTACCTTCTCAATTCTATATTTGAGAAATAATTCATGAATATCATAGATTTGTTGGCACATAACACATGGCCTGGACCGTGATATTCGAATTTTATCCTGTGCGTTAGTGTAAATTGACAACAAATCTATGGCTCCATGAATTATTTCGATTCTAATAGGACAAATACGGTCATTGAAAAACTAAAGCAAGGGTGCGTATGCCGTGTGTGTGGCTGTTCTATTTTCCCCACTCTTAGATAAATGTAAAACAATTCTAATAAATTTGTAACTTGCATGAATCATTTTTAAAATAACCGCTCGAAAAAATGTGATTGATTCTTTTAATTCTCAAACCAACATTTGGCATTTGTAATTTACATTTTATTCTTGTAAGCTACCGTCATATTCAGTGTTGATGTTTTGTAACCAAGGAGCCACAATGTTGACTAGCTGAAATCAGTAAATTTGCGAAGAATGCAAAATGCAATATTATCAGAGTTTAGAAGGTAAACTCAATGGAAAAACTAAAGCTTTGACGTCATGTTTAGAAATGACATTACTGCTGCAAAAACTTCAATGTAATTTCGCAGAATTTTAATTTATTTCGATTTTGTACATTATCCCGTTCTAATGCATTAATTCTTTTGATTATGCCTCAGAATAAGAATAAAGGTTCTGTAGGTTTTTTTCAATTGTAATTTTGAATAGAGTGAAATCGACATAGCGTTCTCCCATAGGTTACGATACATGTTGATTTATGTGAGAGGTACAATGTATATTTTAACAGCCATTACTATGTACATCTCTTAGTCTGCGCTAAGTATAGATATATCGAGAATTTAATCACGGTGTTGTTTACAAAGCGACAGAAGTACGTCATATTAAAATCCTTTTTTAATTTACCTTCGAGATCGGTATTTTTGTTTTTTAGTGGAAATACAAATATCGTTTTAAACAGATGCAATGAATTTTAAATGTGAGTAATTTATTCACACAAACGACTTCCAAGATAACAGAGAATATAATTTTTTTTAAACGAGACTAACAGGTTCTCTGAAGTGAATTTTATAAGAAATCATGCATATTGACCGACATAGAATATGTATTGTTTCTGTGTAATTTAATCAGTTAACTGAAATTTAGTAATCATTTGTTTGAAAAAAATCTGTATTTGATAATTAAATATCTTTAAATTTCAAGCATTAAAACTTACATGATTGCATGTTGATGGTATATGGGTAACGTTGATAGACAGATAGCTTATCAAACACGCTTTTTGAGAGCTTACTACCGATTTAATATATGCATAATTATAACGTCATGACTGTTGTCACTTTTATTTCTCTGTAGGAGACGCGACGACCAAGTAACACATGTTTTTTTCTTTTTTTTCTTTTTTTTTTCTTTTTTTTTTTTTTTATTAAAAACCACTTTCAGGATGGTTGCTAAAAGTTATAAATCTTTCCTCTGGACTTCAATTGGTAGTTGTCTCATTGGCAGTCATACAACATCTGCTTATCAACAATATACGAAACGGCCACTGTCAGACAGTAAACCAATCAGCATAAGTCTAATGAAGGAAGGAATAGATAATGTTACAATATCTTACCTGTGCACTATTTTTATTTGATAAAATAGCAAACACTTTACTTTAACCAAAAAAATCTTATTTGAATGACCATAAAAAGAGTCTCAAAAACATTACTATAGTTACCGATTACGTTGATGTATGTAGTGGTACATCAACTTTAAAATCGATTCAAAATGAATTGGTTGAATTGGTTCACCGATAGGATTTCCCATTCAACTCCTTGGTGATGAATGCATAGAAAAAAAATCATGAATCTATTGTATTTTCTTTCATAGTTATAGTATAAATCACGCATGATTTTCTCTATTGCATTGTTTCACATTTTGTAATACCGGGGTCCTTCATAGCTACTTCAGAATGTATAGCCTTATGTGTGGATTTTGCCCATTGTTGGTTCCACTTCTGCTGTTGTCTGTTCTATGGTCGGGTTGTTGTCTCTTTGACACATTCCTCATTTCCATTCTCAATTTTACCCATTACAGTTCAAAGGGTTCCCCTTTTCTCCTTTGGATAGTTGCCAAATTTACTATCATGCCAAATATCCCTATTTCTATATTTTCGTCCTTTGATTGTTTATCTCATTTCAAAAGGAAAAACACAATTGTTAAACGTGTCTGTATGAAAAGACCCTGTCAGGAACAAAAATATATGAAATACTGAAGTTTGTTTATGACCACTGGAAAATGTATGCATAAAAAGTTAGAATAGAGTTAGGTTTCGAATTCTTGTTCATTAACGTTGTGTTTTAATTTCCGTGTATGTACATTTATACAACCTTTTAAAAAAAATTCTAAGTGACTTTTTATCCTTGTTTTATTGAGAATGAAATCAGCTATCATCAGGACAAGTATTTACGATGTTTCAAGCAGGAAGTTCATCCCTCTTTATTTCAGCTTCCTTTAATTTTAACAGATACTCTTGATCATTCGATGAACATTGTGGAGCAACACGTGTATATTCAGCAGCCCAGTGAAGGGGTAAGATATACAGCTTTTATGATGCTTTCATAGCAAGAGACGCTTACTTTGTCGACGAAACTGACTCGTTCCGTTCGGAGTTCATACGATTTTATCAGTAGTTTTATTAGTCTCCTCTCAATCGAACGGCGAGATTTGAAGATCGGTAACTTTTTGTCGCCTAAATTCATTAGACAAAAAATATACGTTCAGGTTAACATCGATTACTTTGAAATCATACCAGAAAATAATTCTTATAAGTTTTTCTACGTACTGCATGATAAAATAATTTCCACTTATATTAATATTGACGTATTCATCACATATGATTCCCCGCCATACACAGCCTATTTGGAGACTTACTTATTGTTAGATTTTTTTTGTCATAGCTTCTTGAAACTTCAACTTTTAGTGAAACACTGTAATTTAAATTTAGAATGCTTTATTGAGGTTTAAGCTGTTTTAAGCAAAATTTGTAGAATATCCTTTCCTTATGGACTTAAGTAAACTAATATCAATAGTCTTTTAGTGTTTCTTGTTTATATTTTCTTCAGAATTTTGCATAATTAACCATCTATTGATATATGTGTTCCCGTTGCACAAATTACAACCTTAAACGACACTTTGTTAATGATTTGTCTCACGACCTACGCGTGAAATATTATGGTCAGAAATTTTAAACCATGTACTGTACATAGAATATAAGTTTTTGATAGGATTCATTTATTTAATTGATTCCAATTTCCGTGGATTGAGGAAAAGTTGCAGGTCGGTTGAAAACAAAACTTAACGACAAGAGAGATGATTTCAGCTTCCAAATTGTGAACTTACATTTCTAAGTAGCAACATTCCATCAGCTCCTGCATATGGTGTATATATATCCCAATTGATACGATATTCCCGGGTTTGTATTTTCTATCATGATTTCCGTGATAGAGGGTTGCTGCTGAAAAGGGAGCTATTAAACCAAAAGTTCCAAATGGTGAAGTTGAAATCATTCCTTTGTAAATTTTACAGACGATATGACAATTTGGTTGATCAGCGTTATGGAATAACCGTTTTACAGATGATATCGGATATTTTTCTTATGTCGTTACTACAATCCCCTTCCATTTTCACGAATTTGACCTAGTATCGAATTAGACTATTTACAGAATTTATAATAACATGAACAACATGACGGGTGCAACATATCGAACAGAATCTGCTTTCCCTTCAGGAGCACTTGAGATCAATCCCAGTTTTTGGTGGGGTTCGTGTTGATTAATCTTTAGTTTTCTATGTTGTGTTTTGTGTACTATTATTTGTCTGTTTGTTTGTTTTCTTTTTCAGCCATGGCGTTGTCATTTTTCGATCTATGAGTTTGACTGTAACTCTGGTATCTTTCGCCCCTCTTTTGCAATTTAGTGGATATTTAATGTTTTGATTTTGTCGATATTAATATGTATAACGTTTGTGTCCTTAGAAAAAGTTCATAATTGAATACAATTTATTTTTATATCATATATAAATAAAGGCAACAGTAGTATACCGCTGTTCAAACTCATAAATCCATGGACAAAAACGAAAACTGAGGGAAACGCATTAAATATAAGAGAAGAACAACGACACAACACTACAATGTAACACACACAGAAACGAACCAAGCATCAGACAAAATCCCACGAGAAAAACAAATATAACATCAAAACCAAATACATGAATTTGGGATAGACAAGTACCGTGACACGTCTTATCAATGAACGATTATAAGTAGATGCTATAAGATTGCAAATGAAGAAGCTACGGTGATAACTTTATGGTTCAAAACAACAAAATATTGCCTTACTTCATTGTACATACTAACAACGGGAAAATGGGAGTGTTAATAATTAGAATTGATTTCAAACTAGCTTCAGTAAGGTCAGGTTTCGATTTCCTTTAAAGTATATAAATACTATCTAACACTTATGACAAGTAAAGTTCGACCGTATTGTTTTTATACCGAGAAAATGATAAAAAATTAGAACAAGTAATACATGTACTTTACAATCCTTTAATGAGGAAGTTTTCTCTCCTTTTTAATTTGCTTTTTCTATTACTTTAAATAATTCATGGAAAATTGTCAGTAGTTGAAAAATGTATCGACCACGAAAGATGCATCCATTTAAGTAAATATAATGGATTAGTGAATAAGGGAGAGGTTAAACTAGCTACAAAACCAAGTTTAAACAACTATTTTTCTTCAAATAATGCTTGTGTCAATTTAGAAATATGACAGTTGTAAACCATTCGTTTCGTTGGTATAAAAAAAGTATTATGTTTGAATTTGTCCATTTTTATAGACTTTAACTTCCCAATTTTATATTTGAGAAATAATTCATGAATACCATAGATTTGTTGGCACTAAACACATAGCCTGGACCGTGATATTCGAATTTTATCCTATGCGTTAGTGTAAATTCACAACAAATCTATGGGGTCATGAATTATTTCGATTCTTATAGATAATTTACGGTCATTGAAAAACTAAAGCAAGGGTGCGTATGCCGTGTGTGTGGCTGTTCTATTTTACCCACTCTTAGATAAATGTAAAAAAAAATCTAATAAATCTGTAACTTGCATGAATCATTTCTAAAATAACCGCTCGCAAAATTGTGATTGATTCTTTTAATTCTCAAACCCAACATATGGCATTTGTTATTTTATTCTTGTAAGCTACCGTCATATTCACTGTTGATGTTTTGTAACCAAGGAGCCACAATGTTGACTAGCTGAAATCAGTAAATTTGCGAATAGTGCAAAATTCAATATTATCAGAGTTTAGAAGGTAAACTTAATGGGAAAACCTTAAGCTTTGACGTCATGTTTAGAAATGACATTACTGCTGCAAAAACTTCAATGTTATTTCGCGGAATTTTAATTTATTTTGATTTTGTACATTTTCCCGTTCTCAAATGCATTATTTCTTATGGTTATGCCTCAGAATAAGAATAAAGGTTCTGTAGGTTTTTTTCAATTGTAATTTTGAATAGAGCGAAATCGACATAGCGTTCTCCCATAGGTTACAATTCATGTGGATTTATGTTGGAGGTACAATGTATATTTTGATAGCCATTATTATTTACTATTAAAGTGCACAGGTAAATAAAAGAAAAACTTGATAGTAATCGTGTTTTGATGATCATAGCGAAAAAATGTGATTATAAATATCGAATGCTTCTCTTAGTAATTTCATAGGGTTGTAAAAGCATTGACCGTGCGTATATTTTAAGAATGCAGCACTTCTGTGCTTCATAAAAAATGTACTTCGGTCAACGTTTTTACACCCCAATGAATTTACAAAAAGAAGCATTCAATTCAAATTGGAAACACAATTGTAAAAAGTGGTCTGAAATAGAATAAAAAATATATCGATGAAAATAACTTGATAGAAACAAACAACTGAAAAATACCGATGTTATCTGATGACCACTAGGAAAAGCATGTATTAAAATTAAGAATAGAGTTAGGTTCCGAATTCTGTTTCACTAACGTTGTGTTATAAAATCAACAACCTTAAAGTTTTTATCGAGTAATATTCCATTCCCGTTTCAATACGAATAAAGTCAGATATCATCAGGACAAGTATTTACGATGTTTCAATCAGGAAATTCATCTTTTTTTGTTTCAGCTTCCTTTAACTTTAAATGATACTTTTAATCAAGAAACATTGGTGAGCAACACGTGTATATTCAGCGACCCAGAGAAAAAGGTAAGATAGTCTTATGTAGATGAAACGCACGTCTGGCGTATTAAGTTATAATCATGGTACCTTTGATAACTATTTGCACCACTGGGTCGATGTCACTGCTGGTGGACGTTTCGTCCCCGAGGGTATCACCAGCCCAGTAGTCAGCACTTCGGTGTTGACATGAATATCAATTATATGGTCATTTTTATAAATTTCCTATTTACAAAACTTCCAATTTTTCGAAAAAACTAAGGATTTTCTTATCCCAGGAATAAATTACCTAAGCCGTATTTGGCATAACTTTTTGGAATATTTGGTCCTCAATGCTCTTCAACTTTGTACTTGTTTGGCTTCATAACTATTTTGATCTGAGCGTCACTGATGAGTCTTATGTAGACGAAACGCGCGTCTGGGCGTATTAATTTATAATCCTGGTACCTTTGAAAACTATATACAGCTTTGATGATGCATTCATAGCAAGAGCCGCTTACTTTGTCGACGAAACTGACTCGCTCCGTTCGGAGATCATATGATTCGATCAGTTGTTTGTTACTAAGTGCATTGATAAGTTTCTTCTTAATAGATCTACGGGATTTGAATATCGGAAAGCTACTGTCGCTTTAATGAACCGAACAAATACATACACTCAGTATTGCATCGAATACTCTTAGATCATTTCAGTAATGTAACATATTCCAGGTAATACTTCCTGTTACACTATAAAGTAATTGCTACCTTAATCGATACTAACGTATCAATGGCATATATTTTTTTTGTCATAAATTGTCATTAGTTGTTTTTGCCTCCTTAAACTACAACTTGAAGTTACATTTTATTTGATGAAGGGTGCATACAGATTTGAGCTGTGTTATTCAACTTTTGCAAAAGGGGGGCGAAAGATACTAGAGGAACAGTCAAACTTATAAATCGAAAATAGACTGACAACGTCATGGCTAAAAATGAAAAAGACAAACAGACATATAATAGTACACAAGAAACATCATAGAAAACTAAAGACTGAGCAACATATCCGTTTCTTACGTACTTCAGTAAACTAAACTACTAAAACGCTACGATTTGTCTAAAAGTGTTTCCTGTATAATTTTATTCAATATTTTGGACCAGACAATACCCGTTTATATAGTTAATTAACCATATATGCGTTTCCCTTGTATACTTTAAGCCAGACAGTAAAGTCTGCCTGATATCTTGACTAGAAATCTAGAAATTGGCAAACAAAATCGTACAAGAATGAGATGTTTTCAGCTTCCTAATTATGAACTTTTCATACTATGTAGCAATATTCGAGCACCGCTTGCATTTAGTGTATATATATCCCAGTGATAATTCTTGAGGACTTGAATTCTCTAACATTATTTATTTGATAGAGGGTTGCTGCTCACAAGAAACCTAATAATCCAAGAGTTTCAAATGGTGAAGTTGAATCTTTCCTTCGTAAATTTTACGAACGCCAACATGAGTTGGTTGACCGCTATGAAAAACCCGTTTTTCAGATGATAGCGGATATATGTTTCTAATGTTGTAACTACAATACAGTCCCCTTTTCCAAAACGAGACCTACTGAATTAGACTACAAATATCTTTATACACAGCTAATTAACCATCTATGCGTTACAATCCTAAACGACACTTTGATAATGATTTTTCGCACGATCTAACGCGAGAAATATTATGGCAAGAAATTCGGCCAGGTTTATTATCCATCATTTTTCCCCTAGCAGTAGTTGATATCTCTATATAAATTATGTATACAGTAATCACTATTAAAACGTGTATATCCGTTTAGGATAGATATCTCTCGGATACCATCTTTTTGAAGATTGAAGAAGACTAACATTTTTGTGGATTTTTACTTATGAGGTTTTGACTGGACCTGTAGATTCTTACACAAAACGATATCATATTATACTAAAAACGGTAGTGTCATTTACATGATTTAAAGAACAAAAATACAGACCCACGCAAATGTTTTTGAACCCTAAATAAAGTTATTCATATAACATTTGAATTTTACAACTTAAATTGATATTTGAACATGGCTTTCTATCGTTATTTTCACTGTATACCAACACTTTTTGCGATCGACTTATTTTCGCGACTTTCGCTAGTAGAAACATATCGCGGATATAAATCGTTGCAAATATGTAAAATTTTGATTTTCCTTACTTAACTATATCTAGTAAATTTGAGAATTGCGAATTCAAATCGCTGCGAAATGGGATAGAAAGGGATAAACTCGAAAATAAGTTGGTTTAGTATATTAATGTCAATACGTAGACTCTGTTGGATAGTTTTTGGATAGTTTTGTAAATGGTAATCTTAACGCATCTCCTTTAAAATATTAAAACTGAGCAAAATCCTCAGTATAAATTAACTTCGCCTTTTCAATTTGAAATGTACTGATAATTGGTAAACGTTTTATCTATTGATACGCAATATAAAAGCGTAAATTCATTGCAAAATTGAATGTATGTACTAATATTTGTTACAGACTACAGTCATCCATCATGAGTGGAACCTCAAGAAACCAAGAAAATTATGATGATCACTATTCATGTGGAATGAAGAAAATCACGGATTGGGAAATATACGGTGTTAAACGTTTTCCGTACCGTGGAAAGCGTAAATATTCATCATGTCTGTACCAATCTTTCGATGGAGGGATGGTTATCTCAAATGACGTTTTTGGACTGACAATCAGACAATTTGAACGAATTTACAAAGCTTGTTTAGACAGAAGAAAAAAGCACAAACAGTGGATACTAAACCTTAGATATCCTGACAAATCTTCAAATGAATATCTGGAGTACTTACAGAACGTTACAGAATGCGATAAAGGTAATACTGTTGTTATGTCTATAATCTAGATGACGAAAGGTGTCTACTAGGTTTTGATTTAATACAAACACTGTCTTAAAAGGAACGATACCAAGGTTATAATTAAGGGGGTAGACCTTGGTTCAGGGAGATAACTCTTTAAATAAGTAATGCGTTTGTAAAAGTCAAGTTTCATCGATGTATTTTAAGCATTTACCTGAAACAGAGTGGAAATAATCTATGTTACCTAGAAGCTTAGAATATTTTATGAAAGTGGTTGACACAAACGTACTGATGATTTTATGAGTTATCTCCCTTATCCTAGGTCTACCTCCTTAATAAAAGGTTCCTACCCCAAGTCAGTAGCCTGCAACTCATTGTTGTTGTTTTGTTGCTGTTTATCACATTGCTTTTCGTTCAGTATTAAAATGGAGAATGGAAATGAGGAATGTGTCATAGAGACAACAACCCGACTACAGAACAGAAAACATTGTCTTCATAGTAGTACATCAGTTCGTTACATTTTTTTTTAATTGTTATATTTGTCATTTCGGGGTCTTTTATAGCTTGTGTTTTGGGAAAGGTTTTGTGTATTTCTGAAGGCCGTACGGTGATCTATAGTTGATATCTTCAACTTCATTTGATTTATGTTAGTGAGTTATCACATTTGAACTAATTCCCAATCTTATATTTGTATCGAAGCACAATGCAACAAAAACAAAACTACAAACAAACAACACCATGAACAAAGAGAGAAACGAAAAAGATACAAGAATTCATAAAATACTGCACACGAAACTTATGACAGAGGAAGGGATGAGACACTCTACCAAAAACGGATATACCTTCATGTGCTCTGATATGTAACAGTTCGCGGTCTTATATAGGCCGTGCTACTAAGGACAAGAAATTGGTAATACGTTGCATTCGGTTTTCAAAATGGAAGACTAGTATAGTCTGTTTTATTCGTTGAAATGTCTTCTTGAACTAGAATACAATGTCAATTTCAGTGCAAACAAGCTAAAGATTGCAAACATTATATGCAAAAGTTTAATATTTTTTATTTGGTTAAAAAGTATTCAGACATATTAAGGTCTTAAACATTAATACTAATACATTGATTTGCAACAATTATGTTAAATGCTTACTCAAGAGTTACAGTAAATTCTGAACAATACATTCATAAATTAATCCTTCTAAACTACATTACACATGTTAACTCAGTCAGATGTGCATACATCAAAGATTTCAAAGCAAAGATACAGCTAAATTTATATATGAATTCGGGTAGAAAACACAATTGTGGATTGAATAATCCAAAAGCCTATAAATGATAAATTTACATAATATGGACGTATCAAGGATATGGTATATCTACATTCACAGCAAAATTACTTGTAGATAAACGTAATTTCTTTTGTGAGCTTGCTTGCTAGCTGAACCACGAAATCATTATTAGTTAAGGTACCGACTTCCTTTGGGCAGTGTCAATAGTTGTAGTTAAGTAGAGAAGAAATAAAAAGAATGGACAGTGCATACACATTATCGAACCAGTTTAGAAATGTCAATTTTATGATTTAAAAAGACCCAATAGAGTATCATTTTTTCCAATAGCATCTCAAAACTGGACCCGACTTAGTTAAATTAACACCTTCTGTAGTACTCCCCATAAAAAATACACATAAGAAGACAAGATAATTATATCCTTATTATATAATAAGGTTATGTTTTTTTTTCAAATCCATTAAAACATGATGTTATATAGAATAACACATGTAAACAATATAGTTTTAGATGAATAGCAGTAATTGATTGAAATGGAATTCACAAATCAAACACACCTTTAACCTGAAAACATATTTTGAACTATTTTGTAAAACTGGTTTCACACTATTTATATATTGTTCCTACTTTTGATTGGTTTCGTGCTTAACTATTGACTCGGCCTGAATGAAGGACGCATCTTGGCTAATAACGATTTCGAAAAAACTAAGGATTTTATTATCCCAGGCATAGATTACCCTAGCCGTATTTGGCACACCTTTTTGGAATTTTGGGTCTCCTGAATGCTCTTCAACTTTGTACTTGCTTGGCTTTATAACTATTTTGATCTGATCGTCACTGATGAGTCTCAGTAGACGAAACGCACGTATGGCGAAATAAATCATAATCCTGGTACCTTTGATAACTATTTCATGGTTCAGCTCGCAAGCGAGCTAGCCAAATATATTAACTTTACCTACACACTCAAGTAATTTTGCTGTAACATTTTAATGACAGTGTATATATTTACAACCAATGACCGGACGATTGATTTCTTTTTTATGTTTATGTGAAGTAATTATGTTGAGTACCTGACCGAGGATACAACGAGGAACAAGTAACAAACATGATGACCAACGCTCAATTGGTTGCAAAATGTCATTAACGATACCTTGGTTAAAATATACAACAATATGCTTGTTATAAATTTAGGGCAGCTAATATTCTATGTAAACATGTCATTTTCGGTTTATATTATAGAAACTAAGTAAGTAAAAAATACTTTTTTTTTGTTTTTAGATGACATGCTTTGGTTTGAGAATAACCCAAGGGAGAAATACTTTTACAAAAAGCTAGTAAAAACAATTGGTACTGAAATAGATATACGAAACAGACAGCGTTTGTTTATTATACATGATATGATTGGTTGGGACACCTATAGTACAAAAATATCAAGTGGAAGTTTAGCAGAAGGAATCGATTTACCTGGTAGTGACATAGATAAAATGTTTGTACTCAGGGACATAGACGTAGTGCAAAATGACAAAATTGTCAAACATCCAACACGGAGGACATGTGTAATGGAGACAGATATTGATCATCCTGGATTTACTAGACTCAGATTGTTACCAAAAGGGGATCGGCAAATCTTCAGTGAAAACATGCCCGACTTTCTTCCAGATACATGGACCAATGAACGAAAATATCTATCTGTAAACCGCTTTCTTGATTATTTTAATCAATTGTATACGCATACGCCGATAGTAATACACGGTCCATGTTTATCCAATCGAAGTCAGACCATTGATATAGCTTACTGCTTACGGAGTAAGCATATACCCCACAACGCAATTCCATGGGCATTCCGTCATCGACGGCAATGGCCACCTAATTTTGTTATTGCTAGGATAATAAACTACGGATGTGTTTTAGTACCTATAGGACCTAAGACAATAACAGATACCGACATATTATGGAGATTATCTTTCTCTATGGCAGAAAAAATACTTGTACATTCGTTTAATTTCACTCAACTTTTATGTTACGGTCTACTCAAGTTAACATTAAAGCATATCGTTAACACACACAATGATGTCAAAGAGTTATTGTGTTCATACTTTCTAAAGACGGCTTTATTCTGGGTCTCAGAGGAAGTGGATTGTGACACATTTCAATTACCTAATTTGTGGTATTGTTTATCACTGTGTCTTGATAAATTGATATCATGGGTCAACACCTGCTACTGTCCGAATTATTTTATACCTCAACACAATATGTTCAAAGGAAAGATCAATATGTGTAACAATACGATCCTACTATATGTACTTGGTAGTATTAAGTCTGAAGGGATTGATGGATTGATTATGAATTTATATCCGCGTGACAATGAAAATCATCGTTTATTAAGTACAGAGAGTGAATCTTCGACCGTTATGTTAAACTTCTTATTTTACAAGACCACTAAATCGTTGAATCTACCAAGAAACATTTCTAGCTGTTATAAAGGACTTGCAGTTACTCAATTTTTACTGAATTCCGAATCGTCTACATTTATTGTTGATTCATGTAAATATTTTTATGCTAAAATTAGTCAAAATGTAGCACAACTACTACCATCGTCAATCACAAATGTTGAAACGTACTACATACGTAAATGTTATCAAAAACATTTACGAGACGGTCTCAAGACAGATGCCGTGTCGGGTTGGTTGTTATACGCGTCGTTTTATTATAAAACAGGACAGTTCAATATTACGCTCAAACTAACGGATTATATTCTATCAAGATGTTCACCTGATATGACGTTTGTAGGAACTCATCAAAATTGTTGTGTACATAGGAATCAGTACAGACACAATGTACATCCTTCAATGACATTGAAAGACAAGATGAAAATAGCTACTGTAACTAAGGTCAGCTACTTGAGGCACTCACAATTAATACCGGAAGAACTACACATGGATGTGGATGAAAACGACAGAAGTATACCTCCTGTTGTAATGTCTCACTTCCTTAGATTTTTATGCTACCGTAACCTTGGGGATATTTTCAATCGACAACAGGCTTTACGTAATTTATATTTAACAGTCAGAACACAATATTTTATTCAAGCAGATGAAATGTCTGATTCGTTAACAATACTTGGAATATGTTATGAAATATCTGGTGATAGAGACACAGCTTATCAGTGCTATGAGTCAGCTTTGCATTATGATGGTAATGTATCTAGAACAGCAGAAGACAGAAAAACAAAACTTCTTTGCAACTAACATGACTAAAGTGAAATTTGATGCTTTTAATCCTTTTTGTGTGCTAGTCATTTGGTCCCTTATAGCTTGCTAATGAGCCGTGGTTCCTTGACGAAAGCCGCCCTTTGAACTATAATTGTTAACTTTTTATACATTGTGACTTGAATGGATAGTTGTCTCATTTGCACTCATACCACCATCTTATAAACTATAGTAATGTCATGTTGAGTGATACTGTAAACAGATAGCGGACATATCATTATTTCTACGTAACATATAATTTTAAACATTTTATCTATGGACATGAATTAACTTAATCATTGGCATGCTAGTCGATTAGTATTAAGGTTATCAGCATTTCAAGAGGGCTTTGCAATGTGTGATTCGTTTATGAGTCAACATATCGAGGGAAACCAAAATTTATTTATCTAATATATAATTTAGCATTTCAGTTTATTTGAGACCACTTTATATTCATTTCTACCTCTAGCAAAGAGATATCGTGCTTATTTGTGTGATTTATGTATCAATATATTAAGTAGGGACAGTCGATTATTTCTATAATGAAGTTGACCGTATGATGCATGCTTGATACATTGTATCATAGAGAAACATGTTTTATTATTACTTAATCAGTGTCAATTTAAAACACGTCTGTCATTCGGTATATCGAGAAATTGATCATGAAAGAATAATCAGCTATTTTTAATTCTACGTCAAAATCATTGAAAATATGTGTGAGGAAAACACACAATAAACTCTTAATAGATACTAACATCAAAATGTTGTACGTCAGAGGCGCGTTTCGTCTACAAAAAACAAAAATGTAACGCTCGAATAAGAAATTTTAAACAGGCAAAAAGATGTATACGGATGTCGTTTATTAACTGTTAAAAAATGAATATACATTAACTTTTTGTAGGGTGGGGGGTGTATAAAACTCCTGAATAGTTAATACATCACTTATAAGGACTTTAACTTTGGGATTATAAATGCGCCTGTAATAATGATTGTTAGAAAGGCTTTGGATATAATAAAGGGAAATAATTGCAGAGCCAGGGCACCGGTGACCGAGTGGTCTCAGTAGTCAAAATATTG
Organism: Mytilus galloprovincialis; assembly: GCA_037788925.1. NCBI lineage: Eukaryota > Metazoa > Mollusca > Bivalvia > Mytilida > Mytilidae > Mytilus > Mytilus galloprovincialis. Next base: position 917,251 of record JAWDJN010000016.1, read on the forward strand.
TATCACACGATTGTATCATGAAATAGAACAGTAGTGATAAAAGTGGCATAAATTACCAATCAATCAACCAATCAAAAACAACACAGTAAAATATTCATCAACTTTTTTTGGTCAGAAAGACCAGGAGCACTGAATTTTGAAAAGTCGTCTACGCAATGATGAAAATAATATTACGAAATAAGAAAATTAGAGATGTTCTTATCATAACAAAAGTTAGATTAGTTACTATCATGACCATGAAAATATATTGTTGCACATGTTTCTGGTTCAAATAAAGATTATGTTTCGTTTGTATTTTAGTTATATTTGTAGTACTCGACGATGTCTTGTCTTATGTGTATTGAGTTTTTGATATTTCTATTCTATTTGCATTATATTCTTAGTTCTACCAATTGACATTCAGAATGCATGTATTACTTCATAGTATTCCATTCATCTACAAGATCTTTTCGAAGATGAGTTTTAGCCTAATGAGCTATATGAATTCAAATCGAGACTTGATGGCCGAATAGTGTTAGTTGTAATACTATTGAATCACTAGCCTGTCAACACTGCGGTTATGAGTTCGAATCTCACATGTAGCTTAGTGCACCGCTCGACAACATTTTAATTGTCTAAGATTTTCAGTTTTTCTATCGACAGCCGAGCATCTCCCCCAATATAAACTAACCGTCGCGAAATAGCAAATTAGTGCAGAAAGTGGCGTTAAACACCAATCAATATGTCCATCAATAGCAATAGAACAAACTATCACATAGTTTTGTCAGAAAGAAACTGTGAACCAAGTTTGGAAAGTTTTTTCTTCAAACTGGAATTCAGAATGCATGCATTATTCTATATTTTCACTATTTTGATCGTCTCCAAAATAAGTTTTAGTCTTACTAGTCAGAACAACGAGATGGATAAATAAAGGAAACAGTAGTATACCGCTGTTCAATAGTCATAATTCGATTAAGCGGGTAACAAACTATAACCGATGGAAACACATCAACTAGAAGAGAAAACAAAAGAAAAAAGGAAGCACCGAACTACAACAACAGCAAACGCCAACATACATAGGAGAACACTTTGTGATAACTGTTGCCATATATATGACTTTGTACAGATCATTTTAAGAAAACAATGTGCGTGAAACCCGGTTTTTGGGCTAACAGAACCTTCCGTTTATATAACAATGTTAAAAATACAACCAGAATGACAACACTACGTGACATGAATACAGCATAAACAAACGCAAGAACATTCAACACAGAGAAAAACATAAATAAATAATATAATGGTACATTGCAACATGTAACCTGTAGAATAACAACGGACACCTCCAATGAATTTACGAAAGCACAACAGGACACCACAAACGAAATATAAATTGCGCGTGCCTTGAATGGATTAACGTCACAAAGAGTAAGGCTTTTTTTAGACGTTTATATTATCATAGATAAATTAAAAAAACCCAGATTTGTTAATTTTATAGAAACATACAAGAATTCAAATTGGAATTGAGTTTGTAATGGTGTTATCTTATGTATCTTTTAACCGTGAAAAGTGTTTGTATACTGTTTTTATTTGTTTTTTCTCACCAATAATTTGAGAATGAAAATAAACTAATCGTAGTACTAGGATCTAAATTTATTTTTTGCGCCAGACTCGCGTTTCGTCTACAAAAGACTCATCGATGAGGCTCGAATCAAAAAAGTTAAAAGGCAAAATAAAGTACGAAGTTGAAGAGCATTGAGAATCAAAAAGTGTATGGGGAATGTGTCAAAGAGACACAAATTTGACCAAATAGCAGAAAGCAGCCGATAATGGACGTTATCCTAACTCCGAAATATATAAATGAAATAAGATTAAATATCACAGAAGACTAACATAGACAAGAGGCCATGTTGATTTTTCTTCTAAATCAAAACTGTGTATAAGATGTATATCTCTTGAAAAGATATTAATGCTTTTATGACACCAGTTGTACCTAAGACTTGAACTTTGTTGCAATCAAATTGTAATTGATTCCAACTTAAAAATATTAAATTGTGGATTGTTGATGATTAACTTCAACTCATTACATGTAAAAGACTAAAGTCGACACAAAGTTTTGCAGAAAATAACCCAGATAACAACAGGGTTGCCGGTACATATCTAAGGCCGATCCTTATTACAAAAGCTACTTCTGGAGGACGTGCTTTTCAACAAACTATCTGCATTCCCATGGGAACCAATAGCGTCCCTCTTCTTGCCGACTTGTTCCTTTATTCTTATGGCGATAACCTCATACAGGAACTTCTGAGAAAAAATATCCTTTAACTTTACTTTCCGCTATATAGATGATGTTCATTCTCTAAACAATTCAAAATTTGGTGACTATGGTGAACGCATCTTTCCCATCGAACTTGAGATAAAGGATACAACATATACAGTTGAGTCTGCCTCATATCTTGACCTCAATCTAGAAATTGACAATGGGGGTCGATTGACAAAACAAAAGTTTACGAGAAAAGAGATGATTTCAGTTTCCCAATTGTGAACTTTCTATTTTTATGTAAAATTCCAGCAGCGCCTGCATACGTAGTGTATATCTTTCTATTATGATTTCCTTGATAAAGGGTTGCTGCTCACAGGGAAGCTTTTAAACCAAGAGATCTAATTGTTGTCGTTGGATACATATGTGTTTAATTTTTTTTGGTAAAATAGACCGTTAGTTTTTTCGGTTTTTTTTCCACATAGTGCATGGTGGCCTCTTGTAGATGACTATATGGAGTGTTGAAGGCTGAACGGTTGCCTATATATGATTTCGTATATCCACTGCATTTAAACTCTGGTGGCTAGTTGTCTCATTGGCAATCACACCACATCGAACGTTATTTCAACTCCTATGTTGCGTTTTGTATACTGCAACATTGTTTATTTAGTACGCATATTCCGGAGCCCTCTTTTCGGAAGCCCGAGAAAAGCCCTTATTCCGCGATAGAAAATTTAATTACGAACTCAAAAAGACATCTTAATTAATCTAAATGAGACTTAAATTCGATTTTTATTCCAACTCTACCTCAACAAGTGACTAAAAGTCAAAGTTGTAACTAGAACTCTGCCTTGAAATGTGACTCAAACTCGAAGTCCATCACAAAACTCAATGCTAACTAGAACTTTAATTCTAAGCATGACATGAATTCGAAAACTAACTCAAAGTTTATCTCAAACAGTAACCCGAAATTTAATTTGAACACTAATTAGATGGATGGCCACACGTATTCAAGGCACATACAACATGGAAATCTATCTAAAAATAGAACAGTTTTTTCCGAATTGGTCATGTGGTTTTACCTCGTCAAGTAATGGGATAACCACATCAAAGAATGACAGGATCACATCAAAGAATGACAAGACCACATCAAATAATGAAACTAACACATCAAGTAGTGTAAAATCGTCTAATTTTGAAACATCATTGCGTAATGTTATAACCATATAAAGAATAGACAAATCATCATTACGAAATAACAAAACCACATCATGTCATGAAACAACTACATTACGTTAAGTCACAAACACATCAAGTAATGTTAAACCCACGTGGATTGACTAATGTCATAACCATATCAAATAATGGTGAAACCACATCGAGTAATGACAACACCATATTGAGTAATGACAACACCATATTGAGTAATGACAACACCATATTGAGTAATGACAACACCATATTGAGTAATGAAAAAACTATATCAATTCAATACGAAACCATATCGTGTAATATCGAAATATCATTACGTAATGTCATACCATATTAAGTAAAGACAAAATATCATTAAGTAATAATGAAACAACATAAAGTATTATCAGAGTTCCACATAAGACAGCTGTGGCGTTCCATAGATATCCGATATGTTCCTTATGTCGTAACTATAATTAAATTCCCTTTTTACGAATGTGACCTACCGAAATAAGACCATTTACCGGGTTTGTAATAACACTATCAGCAAGGCAGAAGCTACATGTGGATCAGGATTCGTTTACCCTTCCGGAGCACCTGAGATCACCCCCAGTATATAGTGGGGTTCGTGCTGCTTAGACTTTAGTTTTCCATGTTGTGTCCTGTTGTGCTATTATTTATCTTTTTGTCTTTTTTTTAGACATGGTGTTGTCAGTTTATTTTCGATCTATGAGTTTTGATGTCATTCTGGTATCATTCGCCCCTCTTTTCTATCAAACGGTTGGATATTAAAATAAAAAAAAGAATCATTAAGTAATAAAATGATGACATTTCACATTTGTTACACTTCGTTTAATAAGTAATATATCGTACGTTATTCGTACATATTGTTTTGATTGTCTTTTTTGTAGGACTAATATAACATGTATGATGTGGACAACAATATTTCAGTGTTCCCGACTGTCGCACGTTCCTGTAAATAGCATTTGTTATTCAACTGATCAATATAAGGATTGGCGAGATAAGCGGTCCAAGAAATATATAAATTTCCGTTTGGCTTTGAGCGTTCCAGAAAACGCTTTGGACGCATGCAATCTATCAAGTTTATACATAGTCCAATGTCCCTGCTCAATGCCAGGACTTTCGAAATCAATTTTATTTCCTCCATGTTTTTTTAATGACAGTTTAGGTACAGGTCCATTAGAAGAATCTTGTTAACCTTCCAAATTCTCCCTTGTAAGTTAAGTTAACAGATAAAAACAATTTCTGTGATTTCTCTAATAGAAATAATATTAATAATACTAATTTTACTGTCCGAAATGCGCATTTCGATATTTATAGTATTTCTCAGTGTTGCTCGAGGCTTATATATTGCAAATCAAAAAGCTAATTACAAAAGGGCTTATAAATTTGTAAGACAAAAAGTATAGCCAATACTGGAGGATTCTATATTCCTTAGTTTAAACAGTAGTTATGTTTGAAAAGTAATAACAGAATAATAGTAAAAACTTACAGACAGTCAAATATGAGATACATAAAACACTTTTATAAATCCGCTTCCTATAAGGAAATATCTTCCTTCATTTAGACAATAGGCAAAAGGGAGGCGTAAGATGCAAAAGGCACATTATTATTAATTTGAAGAAAAAAAATGACAACGCAATGGTGAAAAAATAGGAAATTATTGATCTCTATTCCAAAATGCACTTTATTGTTGGCTATCGAGTTTACAATTTTGAAATAAGATCAGCTCTATGTACATATCATCAGTTTATTTTATCCTATCATGTTATTAAATTTATCTTCTGAGAACTTCTTCATCTGAAATATACAAATCATTAGAAATAATAATAAAATGTGTTTTCAGCTAACTAATTAACGAATTCGAACTCCCTTGGATACTTGCAATGTTTTTTTGGTGTGGCTATTTTTTTAAACTTTCGTATCGTGAAAGTTGCGTAGATTGTAATTCTTATATGATTTGCCGTTCTTGGGTTCCTAGAAAGTTGAAATGGAATGAAAATTACAATTTCCCGCCTTTCCAAATATAGCGGGAAACATTTGTATTAACGATGCTTATGAATTTTCTAATTTAGATCATTAATGACTCTTTCTTCACTTTCATTTGTTTAATAGATTGTTTTAGTTCAGTTTACAAATACGCCTTTTTTCGATACAAAATAACAAACAAGGTGGTTATAATTGTTATTAAGATAAAAAAAAAAGTTGTACTGAATCAGTAGTATTTAAGTTTGGTTTGTAACAGTGTCCGTTTAATTGTACAGTATTTGACATGTTTGAAACTGACGTTATTCCTTAAATATTAGAAATTACTGGCCGCAGATAAGTCTTATTCTTGAGGTTTAAAGATAGCATATGATCAATTGTGTTAACGTTAGACCTGTTAGATTTGTTAATTCATTCTTCTTTTTTAGATTATAAATTAATGCACAACATATTCTCTAATTCAAAAGTTAAGTCTAGTGTCGATTCCCTATTTTGTCATTTGATTATTCGATAGATAATTTTAAGAATATACAATAAATTGTACTTTAAAAAAATATTTAACTCCCCTTCCATTGTCCATTTTCATAAAAAAGGGACTTAGGAAAATGGCAAAAACGTGAGCTGGTTACTAATTATTTTTTTCTTAGTGGTAACAGATACACTGTAGGCATATTTTACATCCCGACAGCTTTTTTCATAATTGAGTATTAGTTCAAAGAAAAGATTATTAAATTTAACATAAAATAAATTCATCAATGTTATTGATACTTCATAATTCATGTGGAAAAATTTACTTCGTAAGATTAAAATTTCCAGGATAAAAGTATTTAGGATAATAGTCAATTATCGGCATACAAAAAGGTTATTCACCGTTAATTGTTTATACACGTCCCGGTCATTTTAATGTTTCTATTTGATACGGCGAAGGAATTTGTTAATAAATGTTACCATGATTGTTTAATCTTTTGAATATTACATGATGGTCTTCCACAAATTCTAGAATCTGACATTATTTCTCAATTTTAGTGCGTTTTAAAGTGTTCTTTTATTTGTCTTTGTAAATAGTTAACCGTTACTGTTTAGACCTTTTTTTGGTAATATTCGTTTGACGAGGCTCGGTACGTACACATCCTGCCATTGTGCTATCATGTTATTGTGCTATGTTATTTTTTTTGTAGTATTGTCTTTCAATTTTGCTTATGTGCTTCGTCAATGTGCCATTTAGTTTTTCTTTCTTGACATATTTGTTTGTAATATAGTGATTGACATTATATCACAATGTTGACCGCTGTATCCATTTTTAAACATTTTGTTCCGATTTGTTCATATATTGTTGTTAACATAATATAATTGGATGCGACTGTCCACAAGTGAGAGGTTTAGCTAGCTATAAAACCATGTTTAATCCACGATTTCTACATAAGGAAAAGTTTGTGTCAAATGAGGTATATGACAGTTTTTTTTCCATTCGTTTGATGTGCTTGAGTTTTGATTTTGCCATTTGTTAAGGAACTTTGCGTTTTGAATTTGCTTTAGAAATCTGCATCGTTTTTATTTTACCTTCTAAACTTATATCGGTTGTGCTTGTGTGCTTAATAAAGAACAATAATCGTTTCCTATCTGGTCTTGATTGCAATAAATAGAATGCATAAATAGTTAAGTAAAAGAAGACACAAAAGACTAAAGGGACAATCAAAAATTATTAATCGAAGAAAAGAACAAACTAAATTAATAGAGTACAAAATACACACAATATGTTATCAACGCAAATGATATGAGTCTAGAATTCTGAATCTATACCTTTCTTCTCAAAGAGTCTGAAAATTAATATAACATAACTCATCACTGCCATTTATGTATGATGTGTAGGATGATTCTTTAGGTTAATAGTGGATAAGTTTATGTACACTATTTCACAATTATGAAGTAATGTAAAACATATTCAAGCATATAATTGTCAAAATTGAAGTTACATGAACAGTCTTTTTCTTTGATAACTGAACATATGTTCATTAAAGTCAGTGGAATGCAATGACGTGTTTCAATCCAATTATTTTTTAAAAATAGCGTTTTATATGATTCTTAGGTAGAAAGAAAACTACTACAAAATATAATTGTTACAGGTAGAATTTGATTCGTGTTCTAACAGATTTTGATTTCTAGCTTATGATCAACTTCAATTTTGTTTGGCTTTATACCTATATTAAACTGAGCGTCACTGATGAGTCTTATGTAGACGAAAACGCGCGTCTGGCGTAATAAATTATAATCCTGGTACCTTTGATAACTATTTACGTGCATATGATACTTTGTATTACCTAGTTGAAGGTTAACACTCACCAAAAATAAAGTAAATTAGAAATGATTGTACCAAACTCATGTTCTGCTTACAATTGTGAAGAACCAAATGAATTAAGATGTTCAGTGCATTGGAAATCAAATTTTACAAAAAAAGTTGTTTCAAATCTTACTACGTTCGAAGCAACACTAGTTGACTGGTTTGATAATGTGTATATAGACTGACGGAGGCGTGAATTTAGTATGTCACTGCATGGTGACATATCTTCCTGCGTTCTGTTGCCTGTAATACTGATATAAAAACTTCCCAGTTTTTTTTACGTGACTTATTGCAAGTTATCGTCCCGATTATGCTTGTAACTATTCTTTCTTAAAATGTCCTGTACCAAGTCAGGAAAATAGCCATTGTTATATTTTAGTTCATTTCTGTGTGTGTTACATTTTAGTGTTGCGTTTCTGTTGTGTCGTAGTTCTCCTCTTATATTTGATGTGTTTCCCTCAGTTTTAGTTGGTAACCCGGATTTTTTTTTTTTTTTATCTAAATCGATTTATGAATTTCGAACAGCGGTATTATACTGTTGCCTTTATTTACCATTGAACTTGACCCATCATCGTCATCATCTTCGATTACCAAACTTACAAAATAATTGATATATCCGCAAACCTTTATTTTAGATTGTTAAAGTATTTCCTTTTTATCTCTGAAAACGTTATTGGTCTGGAACTTTTTCTTATTTCGGAAGCTGTGTTTATTGTTTTTTTCATAACATGTTATTTTCCCTATTAATTCCCCCCCCTGTATATACGACTATACAAATGAGACATTTTGCCATATTCTTTTATCTTAAAATTTAATGTTTGCAAAAGTATGAATAATCGAAAAGCTGAGGATTTTCTTATCCTAGGCATAGATTACCTTAGCTGTATTTGGCACAACTTTTTGAAATTCGGGTCCTCAATGTTCTTCAAATTTGTACTTGTTTTGGCATTCTTACTTTTTTTATCTGAATTCATTGATGAATCTTGTGTAGACGAAACGTGCTTCTTGTGTATCAAATTGTAAGCCTGGTACCTTTGATAAATATTTGAGAAAGTTGAGAATTTAATTTGAATTCGTATCAAAATGTATTTTTTTTTAATTCGGTATTCATGGTAATAACAACTATTTTTTTTATATATTCTTTCATTCATTACCTTATCGTAAAACGATCATAAATCATAAATATAACAGATAAACAATATATAGATTTGCAATAGACAAACTGACAAAACAATAGTTGAATACTAGTTAACTATTTCATTTTGAATGCTGAAAGCTGGCGCAATTTTACGAAAAAATGAGACGGAAGACACATAATTTTTATTTCATCTCTTGATAAATATTTGTAAAAAGTTGCATGTATCACTCCACTTGATTGAAGTTCTACTCTTGGCTGAATTTTTGGAGAAAATGTGACATCTTGGCACAATTGGTTGCAGTATTTTGTAGCAGTTAAATGCAGAATGTTGCCATGAATACACAAACGAGAATTATATGTAACCATTGTGTGTACTGAAAATACGATCTTTTGAAGATACTGATTACATATATATGCAGATATATGACACAAACAGCAAGTTTAATGCTAAGAAAGCAAGAAAAGAGGGGTTTTGAAATTTCTGAAGGCAAAATTTTCTAATTTTTGTTCTAACTGATTAGATGGGTCAAGATCTTTAATTGTTTTTACATAGGCGGTAATGGTAACGTTTTTTCCTGTAATTCAGTCCATATTGTAAACTTGGATGTGTATGATAGCTCATTTCGAAGCTGTGACATAATTAGCATACCCCGAACATCCTTTTGTGATGCGGCTCCTTGTGGTAAAATATCCGCTTTTAAACACAATAAGTTCTTTGAAAATTTAATACTTTGAACACATTTAATAGCTCCATAGTTTTTACACATTTATTCTATGTTCCTCTACTTTCCTAATCACCACAAATAGTTAAGTTCAGTCATTTGTAAAAAATAGAAACATGTCCAATATCACTACACAGAGTTTTTTTTCTTTACACGTGACTTTTGAGTTCCTCATTTCGAGGCGAATAAGGGATGTTGTCCCAGATTTATTGAATATATATTTTTGTACGACCCAAATGAGCAAATAAAGAAAAAACAAATTACAAAATAATTCAAAAATGTCAAATACTCGGAGATAATCTATATACCATCTGTATGTGTATTTTGAAGAAAAGAAATTATAAAACTTACTTTGGTCTTACATTTTGACTTAGTTAAGTTCAGTCATTTGTAAAAAATAGAAACATGTCCAATATCACTATACAGAGTTTTTTTCTTTACACGTGACTTTTGAGTTCCTCATTTCGAGGTGAATAAGGGATGTTGTCCCAGATTTATTGAATATATATTTTTGTACGACCCAAATGATAATCTATATACCATCTGTATGTGTATTTTGAAGAAAAGAAATTATAAAACTTACTTTGGTCTTACATTTTGACTTACGACCTTCAATCCTCTTGCATTCAATAATCCGTATTCTCAAACATCAAAGAAACAAAAATCGAATTTTAAATGTTATTTGAACGTAACTCACGGACATCAGTGAAGAAAGAAGGACTATATTCATCACTTCATAAGAAGAGCAATCTCAATCATTTTTTTTTAGAATAGATCTGCTTCATAGTTAAGAACAATTTACTTAGACACTTCTTAAGTTTTACTATGAGTATCGCTGTGTGTTTGTTTATTCTATATTGGCAAGGAAAAAAGGGAAGGTTGAGATCTCACAAAACGTTTTTTTGTTGTTGTTTTGTTTTACACATTCCCCGTTTTCATCCTCTATTTTATGTCTTAAGTTGTTATACTTCCAAAATATGAAGATTTGCCACGTTTCCGGTCCGTTTTAATTTGTTACTTGATATGAAGAGAGTTTACTAATAACCACGACTATATGTTCCTTTTGTATTCTTGTCGATAGGACTTGTTTTTTTTTAATCAAAACACTATATAATACTTAACAAAAAAAGGCAGACAAGATCAAAAGGAAAATCAAAAACTATAAGTCGAAGTTTAAGTAAACCCTAAGTGAACTAATATATAAAATATTAAGTTTACAATACTCACACTTTCTTCAACGTAATTGATATGGGTCTAGAATTCAATCCTTTTTCTCAAGATGATTGTTGACAATAAATGTTACATAAAACATTACTGATATTTACCTACATGTATAGTCTGTTACTGTTTTTGTAATATGTAATTTGAAACATTGTCATTAATTTAATACGATATTCTTTGGATGAAGCTGTGATTGTTTTACATACAATATTTCACAATTACCATATATGAAACAATTATTGTCCTTAAGATATTTTCTCTATCTTTTATTTACTGAATATATTAAAAAAAATAATCGTTTTTCTTTCAAATCACTGCCATAACGGGAACAGACTATAGAATATAAATGGCAGAGCTAAAATTATGGTACGTGATCTTCCTGGCGATTTTGTGTTCCATCAACTTGTCTGCAAAGGATACTACCTATCATGTCTGTTTGTTTTGTTCGCACACCGTTGTCAATATAATTGAATATGATGCGACTGCCATACAAGTGAAAGGTTTAGTTAGCTATAAAACCAGGTTTAGTACACCATTTTCTAATTGTGAAAATGCCTATACCATGTTAGGTATATGACAGTTGTTGTTCACTCGTTTGATGTGTTTAAGCTTTTAGTTTTGCCATTTGATAAGGGACTTTCAGTTTTGATTTTTCCTCGGAGTTCATTCTTTTTTTTGTGATTTTCCTTTTAATGTAGCATATTATGTAAAACTTCTTTTACTGTAAGCCTATACTAATATAAAGGCATTTCTTTGATGAGTTTGAGCTTTTGGTTTTGTCTTTTGATTTTTTAAATTTTCCTCGGATTTTTTTTTGGTGATTTTACTTTGTATAATTTCGATGAAAACACAACAGAGATACACTACATCATTCGGTCAGCGTCCGTACAGTGTTCGGTCAGCGTTTCGTTTGCATTTAGTTTAGTTTAAACAATATTTTATTGTCTTATGTAGACGAAACGCGCGTCTGGTGTACTAAATTATAATCCTGGTACCTTTGATAACTATTATTCAAATAAATTGAATTGGATTGGGCAACAGGCATAGCCTATGTAAGCCCTCTCCACAAAACAAGGTACAATATATTACATTCAAACAAAGCAACACATACACAAACATAAAGACAAAACAGAATTTTCAAAAATACCTCTTAGCTGACTGGAATGATATTTCTAATAGTTAACTCAGATCAAAAGTATGACTATTTTAAAATGCTTCAAATGTTAACTCAGAAAAATTATGAAAAAATAAATTATGAAAAAAAAGGTTTTAGTATTCTAGGTTATATACTCCAACATTGATTTAGAGGTCTCACATTAAATTAAATTGTCTCCAGTCAGCTATCTAAAATAATAAATTTAATAACTCATTTTTAAAACAACATGTTTGATATCATGTACTTATTTTTACTAAATTATTGCACCTGAAGAAAAACGACAACGAGTAGTAACCATATTGATACATTAAAGAATTATAATAATATAAAAAGAATTTAAAATGTTAATAATAAAAGAAAAAAAAAAATAGATTTAAGAAATTAAAGATATACAAATTGAATATATGAATGATATAGAAATAAAGGTGCATTTAATAGCTTTTTAGCTTTAATAATATTAATTTCAATGTACTGTCGTTTCATTATACTTTTGTTTCAATTTTAATTATTTTTCAGCTGGTTCGGGTCTAAGAGCTTAATATAATATAAAGTACAGACATACAAAGTAAAAGTTAATTTTTAATTTGGTTTTGGACTATAAAATACATTTCATTATACAAATCTCTCTGAATTTTTTATATATTCATCAACAGCCTTAACTATCTGCACATTGTCTTAAATACTCATAGATTGATCACCAAATAGTATTAAGTTTAAATCAATATCAACTCCATAAGCAGACAGTTTATCAATGAGTGTGATCCTGTTAATAGTGTATGATGGACAATCAAAAAAATAATGTTGGTTGTCTTCACATTTATATAAACATTTAGGACAGGAAGGTTCTTTTGTCAAAAAATCATGAAACAAGTGAGAATTTAAATTACTTGCATCGTTTCGTAATTGACAATGAATAATATTAAATTTTCTTATACCTGAACAAAAATATTTAGGAGGAATTTCTGGTTTATATATTTTATCAATTGGATAAAGGCAGATGTGGTGTGAGTGCCAATGAGACAACTCTCCATCCAAATATCAATTTAAAAAAGTAAACCATTATAGGTTAAAGTACGGCCTTCAACACGGAGCCTTGGCTCACACCGAACAACAAGCTATAAAGGGCCCCAAAATTACTAGTATAAAACCATTCAAACGGGAAAACCAACGGTCTAATCTATATAAACAAAACGAGAAACGAGAAACACGTATATATTACATAAACAAACGACAACTACTGTACATCAGATTCCTGACTTAGGACAGGTGCAAACATTTGCAGCGGGATTAAACGTTTTAATGGATCCAAACCTTCTCCCTTTTTCCGAAACAATAGCATAACATCACAACAAGTACAGATTTGAACTGGTTAATCGACAAAGCATTTTTAGCATTAGTATCTAATTCATTCCAGAGTTTAACAACAGATGGTATGAAACTTTTATAATATGAAACTGTTCTGCACCTTGGGATGGTATAATTCTGAGAGTCTCTCCTAAGAGTTTGTCACCAATTGTGTTTGAATCGCAGTGACAGCATATACGATTCTCTTTCGGTGTATTTTTCCACCGACCAACTACAAAAGGGATTTTGATATTTGAACATCTAAATCTACTGAAGGTATAACGATCTGCCACTTTAAGATTGAATAATTATGACTTTAAACTAAATATTGTTTTGTATGACGCATAAAACACAAATCTAGACGAGTTTGTCACATCAGCAGACATACTCTGTTCGAATTGGTCAACAAATCTCTGTTTTATTCCTTTTTTTAATATCTGAAATTTCGTTAAAACCCTTTATATTCCAGACAAAAGATTAACCTGTATCATTTAAAATTTGTTTCAGAAAAGATAACTATTTAAATAAGTATTGACCTGAGTTATGTAAGTTATACATTGACTTATACAAAATCCCAGATAATTTGCTGCTACCTCTTTTCACCAACCTTGACAAAAAGCTTGCAAATTTTAGTTTTTTGGAATTTTGATCAAAGACTTGATATATCAAAATTCGAGATTTTAAAATTGTCACCAAATAATAAAAACTAAAAGGGGTGAAAGAGGTACATGTAAAGTGCGAAATGGAAGAAAAGTGGAACGAATCAATCGAAACAAATATTTTTTTAATACAAAATAAATGATTTAAAAAAACACATAAAACTATTATAAAAAGATACCTACAATTTAAAATTGATACTATAAGTCGGAAGAGCATTAGTTAGGAATAAAAAAAGGCCAAAAATATTGCTAGGTTATGGAGGTCGTTATCGAGACTAGACCAAATGTAGCGGGTCCGTACCTGAAGTAAGGAACATACGCCTTATTTTTAGCCTGGATTTTTAGAATTCGTATTGTCATTTGGTAAAGTTTGACTATAAGGTGCACAGTAATTCCGTGTACAATGACGAAGTTCAGGTATGATTATTTCACGTAATCATAGCAAATCCTGAATTCACCTATTGGTACCATGCCAAATTGCCTCTGTTGAAATTATGCAAACGTCCTATAGAGAAAATGACACGGATGACTAATATTTTAGCCGTGTTCTGAGTGAGACGTACATGTAGGTCATAAATTAATTTGTTGAATGAAATCAAATCGTTAACAACTGATGGGTGCCATAGAAAGTCCACCGGAGTTTTGAGCGAGTATTACTGAATTCATGGGGTCGTAATGAACGTTGTGTTAGCCTCGAACGTCTGCACTGCTATCCGCTATACACACCGAATTAAAGAATTAAATCAAGTACATGCTGGTCTTTTAAAATCTGAATACATTCATACACTATAAACATATATCATCAACATTTTTTTTCAACCTGCATATGTATGTGATAGTTGCCACTGTAATTAAATTCTACCTTGTAACATTATCCTGGATATAAGCTACTAATTTTTTATCTTACTCTTAAATTCAGCAATAATAAAAAGTCGTAAATAAAAAAAACTCATTTAAAAACAAATATGAGGGAATACATGTGTATTGATTCAATGTACATGTATGTCTTAACGCACAGTAGAACATATATGCATACACAATCCTAACATACTATTTGGCTCACTGCGAGTTGATCAGTTTTCACTGTTACTCCTAAATGATGGGCGTTTAGAATACACCAGAACTGTGTATGTTTTATAATCCTTTAACTTAATTTCTGCATACCATAATCAGAGAAACAAATAATATTGTTTGCAGTAAACCATATATGACATCTGAGTTAATTAACATGTTTATGTGCACATTACTTTTAAAATGCTTTGATCAAAGTAACGACCATCTTGTGTCGGTTACGACCATCATCTAAAACGCTAAAGTTGACGTTACGACCATCACACATTTAAGTAACGACCATCATGCTCTAATTTTTGAATGACTGTTTCACGACAATTCGAATGATTGTGTGTATCAAATTTTATGTCAATATCAAAGCACTCACCATTAGTATGTATGAGACAAACGATTAGGCTCAAATGAATGTTTTACTGCACGAAAATTGGAAAAGAAAAACTTATCTCGAGAGCTGTCTCCAATTTTCGGCTAACCGTAACTTTGCGTTACGATCATCCGCTTACCACATGTGACCTCGGATGTACCTCATTATTTACTTTTAACTTTGATTTGCGTGTTCTTAATGTCTTTTTAGTCATACAGGTCCTAACGTATTCAAGTTCTCCAATCCTTGGTTTGAAAATGTTTTAGTTGAAAGTTGCCCGATAAAAATAAATCCAGCCAATCACTTCAGACTTCAGACTTAATAAAGCGTTAACAAAAATACTAAACTCCAAGGAAAATTAAAAACAGAAAGTCATTTATCAAATGACAGAATCGACAGTTCAAACACATCAAACGAAGAGGAAACAACTGTCATATTCATGCCTCGGTACAGGCATATCCTTACTTAGAAAATGATGGATAAATATGGTTTTATAGCTAGCAAAACCTCTCACTTGTATGACTATCGCATATATATCCCTTATATTGACAACATTGTGTAAGCAAAACAAACAGACACAATACATTTTGTTTGTTAAAATATTTAAAATTTGGGTAGAGCAGTCAACATTGTGGTATTATCTAAATCATTATAAAAACATGTAACTATTTCATGAAAGAATATCAAAAATGTTATATAGACAAAGTATGCTCAGAAATAAAAGACCAGAATACAATAATGACCATAGCGCATTTACACAATGGTGGGATGTAAAAATACAGAGCCATGCCAAAAGTATATTACTTTTATCCACGAATTTAAGTGTCCAATGAAATATAACAACTGTTGTCTAAATTAAGACATAGATGGACAGATCCCCATGTATGTTTGATAACATGGATACGGGTATTGTTACTTTTATCTAGAAAATACATCGAATATACGGAAGAACATTATGAACTTCATTTTAAACTTCAGAGAGGATTTACCCATTTAATCCTCAAAAAACCATGAATTGTCCAACTTTGAACCATTACATTTAACAAAAATTCATTCTAACAAAAATTATGATTTTGATCAATGAGAGTCAAACTTCCAGTGAAGATATACTGGATTAAGTAGAGAAGCAATTTGATCGCTTCCTAATTCTCAAACGAGAATGAGATCACTTTGACTTGCCCTTTCAATTTTAGAAGAATTAAATACTTTAATTCAGAGTACATTTGTACGACATTTAGCATGTAACAGTTTTTTTGAGAGACATGTTTATGGCCCAATAAACACGATTGATTTTTTGGTTTATTAATGTCATCATGTCTTATTTCAAGTTTGATCATTTATGATATTAACTTTGCAATATTCTTCAACCGAGACAATTTGTAAACATAGCTAATATCCAAAAGCAATTATCTTCATACATATTTGATAAATATTGTCATTTATAAAAGACAAAAAAACATTAAATTTGCAATGTCTCATAAATCAATATAGAACAACATTTAATTCTTTTCAAGAACTGTTTTTCGCACTAATTGTTTTCTTTAGAAAACTAAATTATCAATGCTATTCAACTTCGTACTTTATTTTGCCTTCGAATAAGAGCACTTTCATAGTATCAAACTTGATGTAAACAGTAAAGGTTTTACAAACAGAGTTTGTACCTATAATATGTACATCCAGACCATCATGTTTTTTTAGTGAAGCTGATACACAGAGATTCTTACATTGATACGAGTGAACTATCGGATTTATTCAATCGAGATAGTTAAATTATCAAGTTTAAAGTCCGAGCCTCGGCGAGGACTTTAAATTTTATTTTAACTATCGAGAATGGATAAATCCGATAATCCACGAGTAACTATGTAAGAATCTGTTCTTTTAATGATTAAAAAAATATATTTTCTTCTTTTTTGTTAACAGAAAATCCCCTTCGAGTGCCTTTTACATTGCACGAAGATGTCAATTTCATTAACACCTGTTATAGCATATTTTGATTGATCCAGTTAGCTAAAAAGGTCATGACCCTGAAAATCAGCCAATGATCATTTGAGATCAACGACAACCGCACGTTGATTAAATTTATTCATACAATGGGTTCGGAAAGGGATAAATTTCCATCGAATTAGAGAAAAGTATTTATCAAAAAGGTTTCGGTATGTTCCGATGAACTTCTTTTAGAAAATGACGAGACGTTTTTTGTTAAACGGTTTACATATTAGAAATATAAAGACAACAATTACTATAAAGTTGTCATCATCAATTCAAATGATTAACATAGAGAGCATTGTTACTGTTTACCAAAACTACATGTAAAAAATGAATTTGCATAAGTTAAGGTTTATGTACCCTTCTGTAGCCATTTTTGTACGAACTTTTCAAACTTCAATTGTATCAAAACTACAGATATAATGAATAATAGAGATAGGCCATTTTGTACATATTCCAAGGGGAAACTTGATGCAAAGCATTATTTTTTACTGTTCCATTGCATTTAATAGAAAAAGAGGACTTTGTGGCAAATAAATCAAGATTTTTATAGAAAATCTACATCCTTGTACTCTCATATTTGGCAATTTGATGACCGATAGATATAGGATTATTGCATGCAGTGCTAGCATTGATTTCCTTAAAACAAGTTTATAAATGTAGTTATTGGTTAAGACAAGTATAAATATGGCAAAAATCAAGTACACCTTTTAGGGTGCGCTCGACTTTAGTGACTCAGCACGAGGTGTTTTGGAATTTACAGGTTACTTAGAACTTTTTGTAAAAAATAAACACTAGCACATCATAGAAAATCAAGTGAGTAATTTATGTTTTAAATTTTATAACAAAAATCTCTGTATTAAAGGCTGTGGATTTTCTATAAAAATCTTGATTTATTTGCCACAAAGTCCTCTTTTTCTATCAAATGCAATGAAACAGTAAAAAATAATGCTTTGCATCAAGTTTCCCCTTGTAACATGTACTAAATGGCCTATCTCTATTATGTATTATATCTTTAGTTTTGATACAATTGAGGTTTGAAAAATTCGTCCAAAAATGGCTACAGAAGGGTACATAAACCTTAAGCTTTTACTACAAGATGAAAACAACTTTGAAACCAAATTTATGTAGTCATGGTTTTGCATTTTGATTTATGGTATACGTGCTTCCCCATATATGCATTTATTGTTTTCAGAAAACCAGAGTATTTTTAGATGCATGTTGCACCTGTCAATCATTAAATGAACATCAGGGTTGATTCTGATACTGATTCGACGATGCGACCGCCACATAACTGCCAAATTAAATCAAAATGTTCAAACGAAAACAAATTGATAATTTTTTGTGTCAGTACATAAACACTGACCGGGCAATGACCAACCGCTGGACAACAAATAGACGAATGCGTTCAAATATGGTGAATTGTTATACACAATTTTGAATCAAAATTAAATTATTAAGGAGGGAGAAAAATGTTGTGGCATACTTCAGAGAAATTATTATTTCCAATTAAACTGCACCTAAATGACGATTATAATGAACAGACCTAGCATTCTAAATTAGGAATTATATTTCCATTCCTCAGTGTTTAGTTTTCTATATAGTGTTGTTATCCTCTGCTGTTGTTTTTTATTTGGTCGGGTTGTTGTCTCTTTGACACATTCCCCATTTCCGTTCTCAATTTTATTGGTGTTGTTTTCGTTTATCGTTTTAAGCTCTCCTTGCCAAAAACGTTTCTTATCATATGACGTCTGTCGTCCGTCGTCGTCTATCGTAAGTCGTCGCCAATCGTCCGTCGTCATCTGTCGTCCTTATCCATTAAGCCCTGGTCAAAACGAACTCACGACACATCTATGCACTGCCACGACATGAAATTTGGTCAAATCGTGGGTCATCTGCAGTGATCATCGTACGACAGTCGTACGATATTTTAAGCATCGTGGCTCTGTCGTGTGTCGTGGGACGAAAATTGAACATGCACCTTTTTTGCTCTACGATTTTTTTGTCGTGTCACTGTCTTGTGGCTGTCTTGAGAGTGTCTTCCCACAGTCGTATGACTGTCGTGCGACTGTCGTGCGATAAACAGATTGTCGTGGGTGCCAAAATAAACCATTTTAATAAAAAAACCAATCGTACGATTGTCGCAGGATTGTCGCAGGATTGTCGCACGACTGTCATACGACAATCTCACGACTGTTGCAAAACACTCGTGATACAGTCGCACGATTGTCTCATGATCACCAAATTTCGTACGATGCTAGCACAACATTGATTGTATGTCGTACGACAGTGGTACGTTCGTCGCGCAACATATTTTCGTTTTGTTTAGAAAAATACAATTCGGCGGGAATGTCCCCGTCCCCCGTCATAGTGACTACATTATCAGCAGGGTCGTCTACAAAAGTTTCCAAATAGTTTAAGCTTGTGGTAGGGGTCTGGTCACCATCAACCACGTTTACTGATACCACCTTTCTTATGATAATTTTTCTTTTCTGGTGCATCCATGATTAAATTCGCTGAACAGTTATACTATAAACTAATAAGAAAAACGTCATTTATTTTGACCGAACTTATAATGACACTGAACAATATTGTAAGCAATTGGCACGCAATAAATCGGGCCTTTTTTATAGACTAATAGTTCGGAGTCAAACGCACGATTGATCCACGACTATTGTGCGACAGTCGTTCGACAATGACGCGCACATCCCATGACAGGAAAACCTGAAAAATAGCACCAAACAACTCACGATCGTCGTACGACTGTCGCACCACTCACTTGCGACAAAACCACGACAGTACAATTACCATTATTTTTTTCTGTATTGTACCCATCGTGGAACCATCGTGGACATATCGTAGCTGATGTGACTACTTGCAATATTTTTTTGACATTTTGCACGACAGTGCCACGACAACTATTTTATAGATCTTCCACGACAAAAAATCGTACAATCTGTTATGACCGGGGCTTAACACACATCTTCTCTTCTGAAACAACTTGGACAAATCTAACCAACTTAGTTTCAATCATCATTGAGGTATCTTCTTTAAAAATATATGTCCGACGACACCACCGGTCAACCAAGATGGTTGGTTTGGCTAAAAAAAAAGAACATAGGGGTAAATCAAGTTTTGTCTAATAATTTGACGAAGAGCCAAAATCTGACATGACAGAACTGTTCAAACGTAACGTTGATCACTACACGTTATTAATCTACGTCAAACTGTCAAATGATTTCTTCTAGTAGTTAGTCCTCTTAAAAGTAGAATTAAACCGTTTATTCTTATTTTTGCCTACTAACATGAAACCTATAATTGATTTAAATAGGTGAGGAAAAAGGACTCGTTAGAGAGTTTCGTTTTGTTGGATTTTTTTTTTGTCATAGATTTGTCTCTTTCTCTTCGATTTTTTCCTCATCTAAGTTGCAAAATAAAATCTGTATATTACTTCTATTCATAAGAATGCAAAGGCCAACTTCTTTGTTAAACTGACAAATAACAGATTTAACTGCAATATCATCTGACATTTCTTTGGGCTTCATTGACATAACCAAAAGGGATCAAAATGAGTAACACAATGGACAAAATCTCGTCTAAATCGGATGTTAAATAAAATTGGCAGTACGTTGACTAAGCATGCACGAAAGCGTATAAGACACGGATCGATAACGGTCTCCGAATTTGGATATTTTCTCAAAAATTGGGGCTTTCTGTGGAATTTTTTTTTTCAAAGACAAATTAAGGCAGTACAAAACACTTCATTCATACGTCATATCACAAATATTGCCGACTTTGTATGGTTTCAGAGGCTCAATGAAATCTTTTTTTTTAATAGTATAGATGGATGTGTTTAAAATGATATTTCAATTTTAATTAATTTTATATTTTCAATACATTTACAGAGCCAAAATAAAAACAAAATATTCTACCATTTCACGATAATCTATATTTATCGCTGTTTTAAGAAATTTTTCTTTGATCTTGCTGACTGATAATTTCCTATCTGAGAGGAGTCAAGTGATATGAAAAATTATCGCTAAAAATTAAGGGGGCACGTTGCGTTTCTAATGAAATTGACATGAACTTGACAACATCGTCATAGGTAAAATAGCGATAAACAGATTATCATTGGTCATCTCCACTCGATTTTTTGCTTTTCTCACTTTCGCCGTACCGGCTCACGCGAGAAAATCAATCTAGTTGAGACGATAAACGATAATCTATAAATACTTTAAATACTATAAAGTATATAATATAATACAATATAGTTTTGGGTCAAAATGTTTTGTTTGTATTTGTATGTTGTATTAACTTTCAGATTACTAGCGTTTTGCCATGCAAGTAACGTGTTTTTCTTTTACTTATTGTCCTCTTACATGTACATACACTTTGTAAGTCATTTGGTCGAGATTTAGAAGAAGTAGATATCTAGAATCTACTAAATATTTTTCACCCAGGTCGAACCATTTAAAATTTTTGGAATTATTTATTATGTAAATTGTTCTGTGTGTTTGCATTTTATAGATGTTTGTCCCGTTGCTCCTAGCAAATAG
Organism: Mytilus galloprovincialis; assembly: GCA_037788925.1. NCBI lineage: Eukaryota > Metazoa > Mollusca > Bivalvia > Mytilida > Mytilidae > Mytilus > Mytilus galloprovincialis. The sequence goes on from JAWDJN010000016.1 coordinate 939,240, forward strand.
AAATACATCAGTGGTTTATAATTTGGTGTCCAATTAAGCATTCTCTTCGCATAATAAAAGTATCCCTATAAAATGCAACCAATCGAGTAGTTATGTAATTCTAAAAGCTCATTAATTAATCATAATTATATCAATATAACCGTATTTGACATCAATTTAACAAACCTAAACGCTTCAGCAGTAAACCAAGAAAATATCTTCAGTAAGGAAAAAAAACCATAGCTTGAAATATTTCAAAAGTGGAAACAGACCAATCAACACATACATGACATAATTCGCATCACCTGATCATATAATGTCAGCGCAAAGAAAAACCACTTACTGATAATTTTGTAAGAGCGAGCTATTGAAGTTGATCTTCTTGGAATGTCATTCGACATGACAAAAATTATCATATCTATCATATTTCTATACATGCAAACTATGTTCATTGCTGTTATAAGTAAATCAAGAACTAGATTGATCTCAGCGCACCTTAAACCTGAATATGACAACATGTACGAAGTAGAGAACGCCATTGGAACCTATTTTGATAAATTTGTAAGTGAATGCGGTGTGTTGTGTTTGTCAAATAAGCGTTGTGTATCATTCTTCTACAACAATCTTACAGGAATGTGTATTTTACACTCAAATCCGTTCACCTATACTGTGATGTCAATCTCAGAGTAAGGGTGGAAATTTTACCTTTCACAGGAACGTAAGTTTTATAAATTTATGCACAAGTAACGTCGTTTTTTTCCCGGTTAAAAACATTTAATTCTAGGACATACGATAAGTTGATTTACAAACACTGGGTCGGTGTCACTGCTGATGGTAGTTTCCTTCCCAATTGTATCACTAGACCAGTAGTCTGCACTTCTGTGTTGATATGAATTATTGTTGATAATGTTAAACGTTGTTTTTTTCCACATGTTGATGATTTTCTACTCCAGTGTTGGTCCTCAAAGTTTTTTCAATCTTTTACATTATATGGTCTTTTAAACGTTTTTGGTTCGAGCGTCACTGATGAGTCTTTTTTTCAGAAAAAAAACCCGTTATAAAGTTATTCATTACAATCTATTGTTATCGCCTTCAATAAGATTGTACTTGTTTAATGTCAAATTAATCATAGTAATCAGCTGGTGCCCCGTTGACTTCAGCTCCGGTTGGGGTTGCTAAGTGTTTTGTTTTTTATGTTGTTTTTTTGCATAATGTTAGCCTTTTTGGTAAGTTTTTATTTTTTGTGTTGCCATGACTTGTCTACAAATAAGTTTGAATACTCTTTGGTATCTTTCACCACTCTTTTTAAATCCCATGAAATTATGGTAAAATTTTATTATAATTCATTAGGTTTTTAAATCAACATATTCTCAGGTGGTGTTTCAGGAAAAAGACATTAAATTTCTTTTGTATGTTTTTTTTTGTGTGTACATAACCCTATCTTTATTATGTGGACAAGTAGAAAACAAGTATCGTTACTTATTCAGAAAGGTTTAATTTTTACGAACTAAAGATAATGCACAAGTATATTGAATGCATAATTTTCGTTCTTTTGAAGCATGTTTGGTACATGTCCTTAACCTTGATTATATAAATAAATACGGAAAATCTGTAAGGTTGAAAATGAAAACCAATAGTGAGGCAGAGTAGTGAAATAATAGTGTTGAAACCTTTATCTTGTTGTTTTTTTGCATAACACTGATTCAAGTATTTCACTTAATTTATAGACATAAGGTTCTGCAACCCACTCACCTACTTGAAATTTGCATTGGAACCGCTGGACATAAATACCAAATCAACAGCTTTGTTTGAAATTCTGAAATACAAATGTATTTAAGGAACATGCCATTACAAAAAATTCCATGCCAAGACAGAAAACTATAATTACAACTCGGATCTCTCTCACAGTGTAAGTGGTATAAAATTTGATATCTTCCAACGTTAACATTCAGGATGATATTTTTTTGATTTACTTTGTTAGATAACAATGTCATCTTTGTTTTTAATATGGACACTGTGTAAAGAAATAATTGTTTAAAATGTCCGTCAACAATAGTTGATGAAAATCCCACATATTCCTCTATTCTTAGATAAAAAAAAGACTATTGATGGATATATTAAACAATAAATTTCTTGATCTTAAAATAAACATTTTTAGTTTACTAACTATTTCATCTATCAATATTTTTTTCTATACTATAATAACTACAGTTAATAACCATCTTACCAGGTGCCGGTCGCTGTTTGGTCAACTTTTTCTACTACAGAGAACTGGACTTGTGTTATGAATTTAAACCGCCAATTCCAGGATCTGTTATTGATACAGGTTGCGTGTGTCCATTGAAAGACAAGAGTATATCAAGCTTGTTACAGGTAATTAAGTAAAACAATAAAATAGAAAACAACACGTTATGAATTGTAATGCGACTGAACCAGTTTTATGGATTTGCCTCCATCAGAAACGCCCAGAGCCGAACATTTTAAAGCCAAGGATTTACAATACCGAAAAGTTACTTAATATGTGTAAGTAATAAATCATTATATTATCTTTTTACTTTTGCAATATGAAATGTTATAATTATGAAAAGAATGCAATAAGCATGATACGTCTACGGGAAGAAAAAAGGAAACAATATTTCTTTATAACAAAAAATCTTAAGATTTCCAAAATGAATGGGTATCAATCATTTGCAAATCAAACGTTAACAAATAATATAATTTCCTTCACTACCTTAAGGAAAGATAATATTTCGAGAGTTCCTTATCCACAATGTTTAATTAAGGGTCATCTCAGATACTCCTACAACAACTTTATCTTAAATACCTTTCAATCAATGCCACATATGTGTATGTGTACTTGATTCAAGTTTTCCAGAATATTCCTAAATATTTAGAAATATCCTTAGTACTCTCATATCATCAATTAGATATAAATACTTTAGAACATATACAATAAGAAGACATTATTGTATTATTAAACCAATTCTTTAAGTCAGTGGTTCAAAGGTCACGGTGACAGCGGCTATATGTTATGGTATTTATCAGAGATTTTTAACAATATGTGTTAGATTATTAACCCATGAATGAAAAAGGACCCCCAGACAATATCGTTAATATATACAGGATGTATCAATTACGAAAGGGTAATGAGCTTTTGTTTAAGATACTTAAATTCATTTTGAGGCAGCTGTGTGAAATGTCAAGTTCACAACAGAAAATATTTATAGCCCTAATTGATAATAATTACAGACATGCATTTATTTCAGCTGACATCGGAAAAGTGTACCCTGATGGAATCTGTATACAAGGTAAAAAGACACAAGGTAAATTGACGTACAATGATGGATCTACGATGGAGTATTTCAGGTGGCTACCAAATGAACTAAGTGAAAAATCTAACGTTATCCGTATGGTTCGGATTAAAAACTACGGGTGGGAGGTTTTTAATCTTGGAGGAAATTGTACATATATGTGTGACTATCGATCACAGAATTTAAGCTGGTGTATAAGGAAAACGTTTACTTCTTCTTTAATGTTATTTTTTCAACTTTTCTATTTCATACTTATCATAAGAATTGATTTAAAATATACTTATGTGTAAAATTTGTCTATAATTCCCTATGCATATGCTAAGACAATCAAGCTGGTATCGTTGGTAAATCTTATACTTGTACGAGTGCACATGTCACCACAATATTACCGAAACGTTTATATCTGATTAATACTACTACTACTCAGTTATTCATGCAAGCCATAAATTTGTTTGGGCTTTTCACACTGGTCCAGGCCATTTTTCATTTTACCCCCTGAGGAAAAAAAAAATAATTTAAAACTAAAAAAATCAAAAGTTTATATAAAAGTCTATGGTTTGCATGATTTATATTTAAAAAAACATTAAGAAAAAAATGTGTTAAATTCGTATAATTTCTATAAACATTGCAATTTATCTTCAACATTGTTCAATGGTTTATTTATGCTGGCTCCAATTTACTGTCTAATCAACAGTTAACGTAACGTAACTAATGAGTGAGACCACATATTTACTTGTACATATCCGTTATTATATTGTGCGATAAATGCAATAGAACAAAATGAAAAATAAAAACTATATAAGAACTTCATTTTAAAGATAGATTTTTAAAATTTGCAGCTTACAAATAATTGGCCAACCTTCAGCTTGGGAGATTTTATTCGTATGATATCATGATTTGCAATGACGTTAATACATACCAAACTATGTTAGACATCAAGTGACTTAGCACTCCGCCATCTTTAGAAAATTTGTCTCATAAAAATTGCATTGGCCCTTCGATAAACTCTAATGTTACCGCTTGCTAGCTTTTGCTAATCTTTCCTTTCTTACATATATATCTCTTAACATATTGAACCTGATAGTTTTAATTCAGACGACATTACGTCCCTGATCAATTGTAAATAGTCCTCTTTTTTCCAGATGTGCCCATTGTCTGTATTGTAAAACTAACAAACTTTAGTCTTCTTATACATCAGTTTAACAAATTCCTTAAACAAAAGTATAAATTTGCTGCCAGATTGTAATATCTAAAACATATGTTTAGCACTGAATTCTATTTTTAAAAGTTTAGTTCGTTGGCAAATCGCGTGTCTCATCAATTTAAACTATGAATTTTCGACCATGTTGGTATTTTCAAAATGGCGGCTTTATCACTTATTGTGTTCATACTTCAAATAGATTTGCCTTTATCATTATATTTTTCCATATAGTTTTAATAGTAGTTTTTTTTGTGCAAACAATAAATTTGTTGTTATCCATGTATATTATGACATATTCATTAACTAAACAAAGGCACGTACCTTAATAGGTAAACGCGTGTATTTATTTCTCTGTAGAACGTAAAAAACACCAAGGAAGCCTAACAAGTTACAACAAGTCTAGATTACACAATTTTTCCGGTATTACATAGGAAAAGTATCCAAAACAAAACCATTAAAACTTGTTATAATCGTTTCATAAACAAACGTAATTATAGAGTTTTAAAACAATGTACGGTATCAATACTAGATAAAATATCATAACAATAATAATGAAATAAAATCAATATCTTTAAAGTATTTATTTTTTTCTTTACTTTCTTTTTGGACAAAATTTGTATTGAAGTTTGACCTAGATAAAATGCACATAATTAATTATTATAAGTTATATGGTTCGCTACTGACCGCCTACGGATCCATAGAGGGTTAGTAAAATCCATAGGGGGTGAGGCCCTATGGACCGTAGGGAGTCAGTAGTAAACATGGTGAACCGTATAACGAATTTCTCGCACGCGGGACTTTTTCTGCTGCGTTTTGTAGAAAAATAAACAATAAAGCACAACAACATTAATAGATGACATCACTATTAACAGTAGACGTGACGTCATAAACCCCCTATGAAATTTACAAACCCCCTTCGGATCCATAGAGATCATCACTTGACGGCGTTAAACCAATCACAACGTGATAATTTACCCGCGCTGCGATAAAATAACTTATCAATCATTTACCAGCCGATCTGTACCGACAGAGTTATCGACCCTTATTTTGACTTGTTTAGCTGTGTATGTCGTTAACACGTTTCATCGAATTTCGCAGTTTATCACTTTATTTAAATGTTATACATTTTTCAAAACTCTACCGCACTTTTTCGTTTGATTATGCAATAGAATAGAAAAATTTCCAATTCAATAGGTTGTTTTAAATTTCAATTTCAACACAGCGAAATCGAAAAAGTGTTAATTTGCAACATCAAAACATATGTACATGTCTGAGTTTGAGCTTAATATTCATATTTCGATGATTTTATTACGCTGTTGATATTAAAAATTGTTATAATGAATGGCTGTGAAGGAAGATTTTTGTCGTATCGACTCAATGGCATTGACGAGTGGTTTGTATTTACTTATAAAACTGTTTACATGCTATTAGAGTTCCAAAGTTTTCCCCCTTAAGACCAAACACCATTGCCCTTTATACATGTTATATACACTCTATAATTTTGATTTCGCTTTGATGATAGGAACTTACTATTAAAATATTCAAATTTACACACTGAATAAAATGTATACAGGACATCCCCGAAATTCTTAAGATGAAACAACTGTACAGATGGCATACGCTACAATATTGAATTTGCAGAAATTTTGGAAATTACCAATCACCTAGCCGCAAAACCAGGTTCAACCCACCATTTTTTCTTAAAATGTCCTGTACCAAGTCAGGAAAATAGCAGTTGTTATCTTATAGTTCGTTTCTGTTTGTGTTGCATTGTCGTTTTGTTTTTTGTTGCACTTCAGTGTTTTTGTTGTTTCGTTGTTTTCCTCTTATAGTTGATATGTTTACCTCAGTTTTAGTTTGTATCCCAGATTTGTTTTCTCTCAATCGATTTATGACTTTCGAACAGCGGTATACTACTGTTGCCTTTATTTATAGATATTTCAATCGTACAGAGCATATAGGGTTGATGTTTACTTCAGTTTGATAACTCTAACATATGTGTTTCTTCTGAAATTTTGAATTTGTACAAATACTTTTTTAAGTCAAAATACAAATATTAATTTAAACGATTTGTTTTGTACTAATTATTATTTCTACAAAATGATAACTTGTAAACAACATACAATGTATGTTCATATATTAATAAAAACGTCAGCTAATTGAACTTTATTTTATCATGAATTTCTAAAGGATCGTGATTGTTGACTTGAAAAGCTTGATTTATTTTTGAATAATTGTATTAATTGTTTTTATGACTCATATATAATAAAACTATCTATCTAAATAATGTGTTCTCAATCTACCACTTAAATGAAGAAATATGTGTAAAACATATCTTATTGACTCTTTGTTATGTTCTAAGTAAAGGTATTTTTTCACTATAAGAAACCTAAAAACCTTGTTATCATTCAAACACCTTAACCGTAATAGGTAGAAAAAAAAACAAACGAAAGGTGGAATTTGTTAAGGACCAGACCCTGGTTCTTCGTTACGTTTGGGTTATGCTCTTGTAAAAATTAACCGATGGCGGTTGGCCACTTAAACTCAGAAACTGTATGTCGTAGCCACCTAAGATCTTCACCAATGATCATCAACTTATGTGACTTTAAAAATCTCAAGGTCAAATTTGTATGTTGACCTTGACCTACCACTTTTTTTAGGATAATATCGAAAACTATTATACATAGAGAAGTTTTGAATAGTGGGACATGTTGGGGTCATTAAAGCGCACCTTTGTTACCTTGACCGAAGATGTTTGACCTTTATATAAAGGGCTTTATCCCTGTTTTAGGTTTTTGAAATGACAAAATCAGCTTCTTCTATTAAATCAAAGGTTCTAGACCCATGGGGTATTTAGCAATTACATTGGGAACTACTGACCTTGATGAAAACTCACAAGGTCAAAAGTCAAGGTCATGTCCCAGATAATAAATGATGTGTTATTGACCTTATTTATAAGGTTTAAGGTGTGTTTTAAAAATTTTAAAGTTTGACCTTGACCTTTGAAATTTTTGTATGAGATATCTAAAAAACATTATAATTACAGAAGTCCTAAATAGTAAAAAATGTTTGTGACATTAAAGTGCAACTCTGTTATATTTTGATTGAAGACTTTTCATCAATATGTAAAGGGCATAACCCCCATTTACGGTTTCTGGAGAGACAACATTAGCTTAAAATCTTGAACCAAAAGTCCTATACCCAATGGGTGTTTTGCAATGACATCGTAGACCAATGACCTTGATAAAGATCGTATTGGCAAACGTCAACGTGATGTTTCAAATAGCGGATAATGCGTTTTTGCCATGTTTCTAGGATTTGATGTGTGTTTTAGAGCTTTGCCTTCTATGCCTTGTGAAACATATTTTTCACATTACGAAAAGGAAAAACCTCTCAAATGTCCAATAACAATTGATATCTGAATTATTATTATTATACTTTCCGCCAAACTTTTAAAACATTTCCCAAAACCAGTACTCGACATGTTTAATTGATATAAGGTATCAAGTATCGATTGACCAATGTGGTTAAGTCACCACGTCAAAATATTTCCTTCACAGCGGTTATCCTCCCTTACACCGAAAACATTGTTATCATTCAAACACCGTTACCATAATAGTTATATAAATTAAAGAAAACGGATCAGATCCTTATTATTCGTTATATTTGGATCGAAAAATATCAACAACTCATTGGTAGTTTATGCCTGTTTGAAAATAAACCGATGTCAGTTGACCACAAACACTCAAAACATTTGTTATGTTGGGTTATGTTTGGTAAACTATCATTTAGACACCAAAACTGATTTTTTGATCTTTGGAATTGCTAATAACTCAAACGAAGTCTGACATAAAAAGAAACTTTGAATTGCCAACATGTTCGGCACTATCTACAAAGTTAAGTCAATGTCAAGGCCCCTAGCAACGACATAAAAAAAACTTTGAGGATTTTTGGTCCTGAATTCTCTTCAACTACGTTTTTTATTTGGCCTTTTTAGCTTTCTTTTAATCGAGCGTCCTTGGTGAGTCTTTTGTAGCAAATACAAAATTCGAATCCTTGTATCTTTGATGAGTGTATATATAGATTTCGAAAAACTCTTCTTGATCGCTTCAACTGCATCGCGTATCGTCCTTGTATGAATTAAGACTGACAAGGAAGGTACATTATCAGATTCTAGACACTGTTTTGGTTATGTGTGGTTGCTTGAGGAATAGTTTCCGTCGACAGGCTACCTCTCTTGAATTCGTTTTGATAAATTAAGTATTTCCACGGAGATTTAGTGCCGACTCTTTCAGGCAAAGTAAACCTAAGACAGAATTTACTATTAGTGTTATGTCTTTATGTTCATAAAGATTAAGTTCCGACTCCTTCAGGTAAAGTAAACCTAAGAATGGATTTTACTATTAGTTTTATTTCTTTTTGTTCAAAAAGAATGAGTTCCGACTCTTTCAGATAAAGTAAACCTAAGAATGGATTTTACTATTATTTATATGTCTTTTTATTCTTAAAGATTGAGTTTCGACTTTTTGCAGGCAAAGTAACCCAAAGAGGCATTTACTATTATCTGTATATCTTTTTAGTCATAAAGATTGAGTTCCGACTCCTTCAGTCAAAGTAAACCTGGAGCGGAATTGACTAATATTTTTATAGATATAGGAAGATGTGGTGTGAGTGCCAATGAGACAACTCTCCATACAAATAACAATTTAAAAAGTAAACCATTATAGGTTAAAGTACGGCCTTCAACACGGAGCCTTAGCTCACACCGAACAACAAGCTATAAAGGGCCCCAAAATTACTAGTGTAAAACCATTCAAACGGGAAAACCAACGGTCTAATCTATATAAACAAAACGAGAAACGAGAAACACGTATATATTACATAAACAAACGACAACTACTGTACATCAGATTCCTGACTTAGGACAGGTGCAAACATTTGCATGTCTTTTAAGTCATACAGGTCCTAACGTATTCAAGTTCTCCAATCCTTGGTTTGAAAATGATTTGTTTTAAAGTTTCCCGATTAAGATAAATTCCGCCAATCGCTTAGGACTCACTAAATTGATAAAGTATTAAAAAAAATATAACCGAACTCCAAGAATTCAAAACTGAAAGTTATTGATCAAATGGCAAAATCGACAGTTCAAACACATCAAACAAATAGGAAACAACTGTCATATTCATGCCTCGGTACAGGCATACCCTTACGTGGAAAATGATGGATTAATATGGTTTTATAGCTTTCAAAACCCCTGGCTTTTATGACTGTCGCATATATATCCATTATATTGACAAAGCAAAACAAACAGACACAATACATTTTGTAGGTTAAAATATCAAAAATTTGGGTGGAACAGTCATCATTGCGTTTTAATCTCAATCATTATGAAAAAAAAAAAACATTGAACAAGTAACTATTTCATAAAAAAAAATCAGCATTGTTATATAGATACTCTTTAGAGAAAGTATGCTCAGAAAAGAAAGACAATAATACAACAATGACCATAGCGAAATAACACGGGATGTAAAAATATGGAGCCATGCCAAAAGTATTACTTTTAATAGTGGGGTACAACATTGGATTGTCTTCTTCACGAATTTAAGTGTCCAATGAAATAGAACATCTGTTGTCTATATTAAGACATAGATGGACAGATCCCCATTTATGTTTTTGTCTACATTGACACGGGTATTGTTAATTTAATCTAGAAAATACATCGAATATTAGCAAAAACATTATGACCTTAATTTAAAACTTCAAAGAGGATTTTACCCATTTAATCCTTTACAAAAACACGAATTGTTCGACTTTGAACCATCCTTTAAATTTCTGTACGTGAGTTGTGTATCCAGAGCTATTTTATAATGTTTGAATATATATTGTGTTTTCATTATGTTTGAATATATATTGTATTTTTATTATAGAATGTATAAGTCGGAGTGGGATTCATGTGCACGAACTTGCTGTGTCCAAAACGTTTACACCAAAATATAGGTTTCACGATACTACTAATAGGGAAGGCTTTTTACATCGGATAAACGTGTGAGGGCATTCCGGTGTATTGTTGCCACAGACACTTATACCCACGTGACTTTCTTTTTTGACTGATACTAGTAACGGAACGCAAAATAACATTCCGTATCGCTTGTTATATATCAATTTCATCAGTAAATATTCATTAAAATAATTTTTAAGAACATAAATAAATGATATAAAAATGTTTTTCGTGAGAAATATATATATATATCAAGAGCAAATCAAGAATACCGAAAATTTATGTTAACACATGCGGAAGAATATCTCAAGAACGTTTTGCGGGAAAAAAAGAATGCCTACTCAAATCCAATCTATTAGAAAATCGAATTATTACAGAAGAGTGTCCACCATGCACTTGTACTGCATCATTATTAGAAAAGTAGAATAGAATGATTGATTGATTGATTGATTGTTGGTTGCTTAACGTCCAGTGGCAAATATTTCATGCATATTCAGGACGAGAACAAGTTCACAATAAATACAATAGGTAGGTTGATACAATAGAGGCCATCTGGGATGATGGTCAGGGAAATTTGAACTGCCACTGGAAAATGAGGGTATATTGGATAGGGTCAGAAATTTTGCCTTGCAACAGGCCACCTACGGACCCCTCAAAGAGTTGTTGCAAGGGTTCTTAACGTGCAAAGAGCGTGGCACTCTCTTTACACGAGGCATTGGATTTAACGTCCCCCTTCTGACCGGACGTGACTGCGAACTTGATACATCCCGCACAGCCAAACGGACGCCCCACTTCGGCAAGCGTTTTACTGCCGGTCGGGAGAAGACCAAGTGACCATATTTCTATACCCCAGTCACCCTTGTGGTGGAATAAAATGATACACAAATGGATGAAAATTATATGTACATGTAACTGTTACTTATATACAAATATTAATATAATATACAACAAACCAGAGTATACTGATTTGTATCACTACAATATAATAAATAGTTATTACGGTGAGAGTGCATTTCCTGTCATTTTTTCATCATCCATGCCCGAACTTGTCTCTGAAAAATATATCTATAATCTTCTAACTTTCATGAGACAAGGGCTTGTGATCATCTACAAGAACTTGCGGTCACCCGACGTAAGGTGGTACATAACACTACATGGAGATAACTCTGTAAAAATCAGTTGAACGTTTTAATCGCATTCTATTATTAGGAAATATTAAGCTTCTCAAGGATCAACGTTTGTGTTTGTCAAACTGCTATCTATCCAATTAAATACTTCTTTTTTAATATTTTTATCAAAGGGTCAAAGCAAATATTTTTTCGAAATTTTATAAAAATTAAACGAGTCAAATTGATTTTATTCAAAGTTCCACCTTAGTACTTCAGCACTTTGCTTTGAAAGTATGAATCATCGGTTGGAAACGTTCGTTATTACCCTGGTTTTAGACATAAGCTGAATAAATATAATCTTCCTTTTATGCTAGATAGAATTATCGGTAAATGTAATGAATATACTATTTGACTACTTTTTTTCATAATATAAATTTGACTTGATTATAGTTTGAGGCAAGACTAAAATATTTCGTGTAGTTTTCTGCCAAATGTTATGTGCCATTATTGCCATGTTTTTTTTTATGTTAGTGTATAAAATCTTCAATGACGTTCAGCCACCGATATTAGAGTGTTGGATGTATAAATTATTATCACCAGGTAAAGCACTATGCGTTGGCTTTCAGTAGTGCGAGAATATTATGATTCGGTATAATAATGTGTATTAGTGTAATGTTTGTACCAGTATACTTGAATCATTGGCAATCATATATACCACATCTTTCTTTTTATATTGTTATATATCAGAGTGTAAGTGGGGAATGTGTCAAAGAGACGACAACCCGATCAAAATATAGAAAACAGAAGAAGACCAACAAAGAATCTTCAACACGGCGAGAAAATCCCGCACCCGGTGGCGTGCTTCAGCTGGTCCCTAAATGAACATGTATACTAGTTCAGTAATAATGGATGTCATACATGTTCTAAACTCCGGAATATAAAAATGAACTTAAATTAAAAATCATACAAGACTAACAAAGGCAAAAAGCTCCTGACTGTGAACAGGCGCAAAAATGCAACGGGGTTGAACATGTTTTGTGAGATCGCAACCCTCCCCTTATACATCTAGTCCATGTAGAAAAATCAAACACACAGGAATCTGTCAACAATTTATAAGTTGACTGCTAGATGCCATTAGCTTCTTTCTGTTGATACAGTCCTGTCTAATAGATATTTACCCTAAGAATCATTGTAGTCATTTTTATATCTTAACGACTTAGCATCGATTGAAGCATGACACAGTGAAACAAATCAGTCTATTCTGTCGTAGAGAATGTAACAATCAATACTCACCTAATAAATTTTCGGCTGTCTTTTCGGTCTTTTTACACGTTTCACAGCAGACATCGTTTCTTATACCTTCACTCTAACATCTTCCACCAAGCCACATAATTTCACAATAATCCTTCTTAAGAAAATCTGTGCAGCTACCTGTAAATATAGATATTATGGGCCATGAAACATTTTAGAACTGAAGGCACGGAAAAGCATTTTAATCTTTTGAATAGGCTCACCATTTCCAAAATTCTTAATCATGATACCCATGATAATCACTTAAAATCCATCTAAATGTATATAATAGAAGTACTGGACGCTTTCGAAAAGTCCCATCATATCAATAACAGTTAGGTATGTGTCGTCTTGGTATCAAGAAATCATGGGTTTCAAATGCCTTAGATGGAAGAACAAAAACTATCGCAAATTTGCAGTCTTCCCATTGTTTAGAAAAGCATGTACAGATATTTGTTTTTTAAAACAGTTCCGAATGTTTCATTTTGAAGCATTTTTAAAGATGACAGAACTCAGAAAAAAGTTAGAATAGAAAACAATAACCGAACTACGAGAAAAAAACGGAACGGAAAGAACCTTATCAAATGTCTAAATCAAAAGCTCAAACACGTCAGACGAATGTAAAACAACTGTCATAGTCCTAACTAGGTTCAGGTATTCAAATATACTCTGCCAAAAAAAAAAAAAAAAAAAAAAGAAGAAACGCATAACGGATTGTAAAGAATTACAAAACATGTATTTTGAATGAAAATTTTCAATTACTTATAAAGATATTCACTCAAATCGTCTTTGTTTTAAGATAGGAGGGTCTATTCTTTCGAGATTGACGAAAAACCCACATGTATCACAATTTGAGTTACGTCCAGTGCCATTAAAATTACAGTGTATGGCCGTCTCAGTGCTAATACTGCTTGGCATCCTGAACATAACATCGTAGTTTTAATCCTTGTTGATTTCCAAAACTTTGTCTTGGTAGCATTCCTTCAATCATTAAACATTTATTAAGAATTATAAATGTCTTACTATTAAGCCTGACGGCTCTGTTGTCATCCTCAAGTTGATTCCTTAACGAAAACCCAGTGACAACACCAACCAATGCCAATACAATAAAAACTTTCATTATGCCGTGAGGACACACTGGAAGATTGAGCTTGATGTTAGTTTGACTGGAACTGTGAACAGTTACAGCAGCGGGTCTTTTAAAAATACTGACAATTGAAAAAAATGTCATGGTCCAATTTAATTGGTCACATTCGAATTAAAATTATATGTATTTATGAAAATTTAAGTCGACCTTGTGATTCATAGAAATTCAAAAATGATCGTTTAAAATTTAATTTTCCACTAATCATATCATGTTAAATTTCATTAGAGAAATTCCTCAGCAAAATAGCATACACCATTAGCAGTAAATACAACATTCACATTGCTAGTGTCAAATAATTTTTACCAAACAAGGTCGAAGTAAAGAATGTGAATTAGTACACTTAACACAGAGTTGAAGCTATCTTTTAAAAAATGCCCTCACTGTAAAATATTTGTGAAGTGTTATTAAGGTTCAATTAAGAAAGATAGATATAAGGTCAATGGGACTTCAGAACATTTCAATAAAAAGTTTTTCTCACAGCATCACATATCATCCGCATAGTCAAACACAACACACTTGATACCAGTAATGTTTTAACGAATGCATATAAATGTACCCCAATTTACAGAGATCCATTATTTAATTGCTTGTAATTTGTGCCCACAAAAGCAAACATCATGATAATATTTTAGATCCCCAATGATTATCTTAATTTTACATTATTTGTTGTTGTTAACATTTTGGATTTATGAGTCACTGATGTTGTAGACGAAACGGGCGTTTGGCGCACAATATTTAAATCCTAGTTTCTATGGTGAGCTTATTGTTTAAAATGTTTATACAGGAGTTTCCTTTCAGTTTCTTTAGAATTTAGATGACAATGTTGGTCTTCATTGTCGAGTCGCCAGCAAACTCAATTTGTCCCTTTTCAAATAGGCAATTGGTAAATGAGAATAATATTTTCGTGTTCTAATTTTAAACACAGGAAAATTAAATAAAGATAACATAGAGATCTGGGGTATGCATAAATGAGACACGCGAAGATAATTCAAATACAATTATTGAAGTAACTATAAACAGAAAAAATACGAGAGGAAAGGTATTCCTAATCAAAAGAACGGCAAACACAGAAACAAGGTATGTCAGACATAGCAAGCATCTCCCATAATTGCAAATGCATCTTAAATGAAATCATTCCGACACACAACAAGCATAATACGTAAGGCTGTTGTGGGATTTACGACCAAGAGTTAAGCATCATGTTTAACTTGTATTAGACAAAAGGTCCTGATTACGTGTGGAATCAGCTAGAGAGAATGACCAATGATAACTATGGTCGAAGGTTGAAGGTTGAAGGTCTTTTGCTGATGTTTTTTATGTTCTAAATGCAAGAAGATAAAAATGAAGAGGGACTAAGTAAATAAGTATTTTGTAAGTCATGTGGTTGCATTGACTTGTAACCCTTAGCTATAGGCTAACGTTTTAATAAATTAGGACACGTAGACAGTGTAAAATTAATTAATTTTTGATTTGACTACCCTTTTTAGTTATTCCCTCTTTAGCTTGGTGGAACATTGGTGTTTTCGAAATAACCTTTCCTAGTGGAAGAAACGCTCATAAAAGCGAAATTTAAGTTGTCAATTAGCGCATGCGTCAAGAAATTATATGTGTTATATAGCTGTTAGTCATGTCTCTTTTGTATCCCTATGTGACTTTGTACCGATCTAGTACGTCAATTGATTTTTCACTACTTTTTTCCGTAATCGACTGATACTTTTCGCATAATTTTTGTATACAATAGATAATTCATATTTAATCATAATTACTTCGTTCCTCTTCCAAAACATAAGAGAGAATATAATGTGTTAATTCATTGTGCACTTCATGAAATAAAAAAAAAGTGATGACGGATATACTAAAATAAAAGAACAAAATAAGAGTACATTAATTTCAATAACTTTAATTCACGTTTCAGTATCATATACATATTAAGGAACTGTTCTCATAACGATAAATTAAGTGTTAGAACTATTATACAGTCATGTATTAAAATATCAGGAATTTTACATAATCCTTTTAGCCACATGTTCCTGAAAAAATAAATAAAACGACGACTTATTAAGAGTTCAGAAATGTCTAACAATGATAATATTATTTACTTAATTGTTGTAATAAATCAATGGAAATTCCTTAGTACATCATATGACTGCTTGCAACATGTTATAATAGTGACTTTGTATGTATGTTTGATTTTCCAAAAATGGAAGACGGATGAGGAGAAAAAATTTTTTTTTTAACTTAGATAAAACATAGATAAATGAGAAAATAGAAGAAAACCAAATTAAATGAAATATATGTACATATGAATAGTCTGAAAAACATTTTTTTCGTTATGTGATATCGAAATACTAGTTCTACCGTTGTTTCAATTAGTCGAGCAGAAATAGCTCACATATGACGTGGCTCTGTACTTATACATCCCGCCATTTAAAACCAGGTTTAATCCACCATTTTCTACATACAAAAATGCATGTACCAAGTAAGGAATATGACTGTTGTTATTCGTTTGCTGTGTTTGAGCTTTGATTTTGCCATTTGATTAGTGACTTTCCTTTTTGAATTTTCCTCTTAGTTCAGTATTTTTGTGATTTTACTTTTAACACTTATTGATACTTAAGATCACCCTAGATGTATGGACTGGTTTCTATTAAAAATACTTTAGATTTATATATAATATAGTTTCAGATTATAATTTCATTGTCTATCAGACTTTTTTTACAATTATCGTTTGCTTTGGATTTTTTTTGATTTTTTCGACTTATATCGTATTTTATGGAATTAATTCTAAAAGAAACAGAGCA
Source organism: Mytilus galloprovincialis (assembly GCA_037788925.1). NCBI lineage: Eukaryota > Metazoa > Mollusca > Bivalvia > Mytilida > Mytilidae > Mytilus > Mytilus galloprovincialis. The sequence continues at coordinate 956,076 of JAWDJN010000016.1, forward strand.
TTGTTTTAGACGAGATTAAAATCTAATGAAATAAATTTACCGATTTCACCGAGTGGAACCTCAATCAATTGTTTACCAATACATTTTAGTGGACTTTGACATGGACATGCATATGTTACCGCATCAGGAGGAGTAGAGGCTGATCCGTATCCTACATAACATGCTGAAAAAGGAATATCTAGTTTCGTATTTCTATCTTTGAAGCATGCTACAAATTTAAATACACACCAGAATGGTAAAAGGTTTTTAACAACCAAACATGCTTAATAAGTAAATAGCACAAATTAATTATCTTGGATAAAAAAAACAAAAAAACATAAAGGCAACAGCATAATATACCTAAAGGTAAAGGTAAATAAATGTTTGGAAGCACAAATGGTGACGTAAGTGTTGCTCAGTTTAGTTTTGTTTTCTATTTATAAATTTGAATGACCCTTTGGTATATTTTGCCTCTCTCATCGTTCGTTTACATTAAGCGAATTACGTCATGTACAAAACATACTTATTAACCCTTCTCTATTCGCTGGCAAACTTTAATATTGTGTTTACACCCTAATTTGACAACTATAACCAAAGAAAACAACTGTAATAAATATATCTTACAAGCACCGTGATGTCCTAATGGTACACAATGTCCATAGCTGTTTAGTCGTTTTCCTCTTGGAGGGTTGTTGCTTAAACAACATTCATTGTGATGACAGTCTTTTTGTAAATTACAGTTTCTTGGTGCGGCTGTGCCCAAAATAAACTAAAACAAATATGTTAAACGTATAAAAAATGTAATCTATTTGTCGACTAATTACAATAACCCTTAATGTATCGCATAATCCTACTAATTTAAAAAAAAAAGCTGAATATGATTATATATTTATATCATCTGATTAAAAAATATAGGTCAATTGATATTCTCCTAACCACAGAAGGAAGTTACAGAAAGAAGAAGAAGATATAATTTATGTCTTATTAAATTTGAAATGTTCGGCACATATTCATTGCATTAAATTTGTTTTTCGTTCATTTCTAATCTCTTTTCTCTTAATCTATCTTCACAAAAGTTGATTGCCACTTTACTGACACGTCAAAAGGTAATCATTATCTTGGGGGAACCCGGCAGTTTTCATAAAACATATTGCACAATTTCGTCTTAAGAAATACAAGAGCAAGTCTTATCTTGAATCTGCATTTTAGGAACCATCCCAATTACTTACCCCTAAACATAATACAAGAACGCACAACTGTAAAACGAACTGCATTATATTATTCTAAAAGGAAGAACGTGTCCTATTCAAATGATATGATATACATGTAAACCGTTACTATATTTATCAATTAAGTACAACCACCAGCTGTCGTTGAAGGTCAAAGGTGGGTATAGCATTTCGTTTGACAGACTTGCGCATGCTCCTTCCTTACTTTTATTTGTATTGAAACTTCTTGCATGTAAAAGGACATTTACGGTACAGATATACTCAATTCAATGACAAAATCAGGAAACAGTAGAAAAGGTTTATAGGTACATTATGCTTACGTAGTTGTCAATTACAAGATAAGGTTAAGATCGTGTAAGTTCCGTTTATCTTCATATCTGGAATTCAAACCGTCATTATGCATTTATTTGTTTTCACATTTCTGTTTGGAATAAGTTCTATTTTGTGGTATGTGCTTTTCTTCTTAAACAATGAACATTTCCTAAAGAGACGTATTTTATGATGCACAATGTATCTATTTGCAGATTGATGAAAGTACCATAGTTGTTTGATATATAGGAAATGATTTTTGCATCTTTATTTTGATACAGAATGTAACTTAGAATTTTTAAAATTTTCCAACTTAATGAAAAAGATCAATCTTATTACATAATTAAAAAAACAGTTTCATATGTAAAATATGTTTGAACGAAATAAGTCATCAAGGTACCAGGTTTATAATTTAATACGCCAGACTGTTTTGTGTCTACATAAGACTTATCAGTGACGCTCAGATCAAAATAAATGTTGAAACCATTCTTTGTTTATTCATACAGCGCCCATCCACATGGTGGTTTAACGGTTCCGGAAGTTATTGAAAAACTATGGCAACTAGCAGATTTAGACAACAGTAACTGTTTGTCACTGACAGAATTTCAGGCAGAATTTATTACTTCATTCGACCATGACCGTGAGTAAATATTAATGTCGTCGATTCAACATAAAAAAATGTGGTATTTCATATGTAAAAGAAGGTGTTGTATGATTGCCAATGGGACAAGTCTTTACAAGAGACCAAATAACACAGAAACTAACAATTATAGGTCAGCGTACAGTTCACAACAATGAACAAAGCCCATATGGCATTCAGTGTGTTTGCTGGGGTAAGAACACGTATATTTTGTTTATTTCAACTGTACATTGAAGTTTTGTTTGTCAACACATCATTTCATTATAGATACAATGGTTACTATTTAAGTCAACCATCTGACTATTATTATCAATACTGTAATTACTCTTATTGTTACTACTTCCATTGTGATAAGCAAAATGTGTATGCTTTGTTAAAATATAGATGAGAATTGACATTTAACCTTTCGATCCGAAACCATGCTTAGCATTTGTGTATATTTTCTTCTTCTTTTAATCAATAGTGTTATCTGGCTTCTATTTCATAAGAACAATGTATGTCCGATTTCTAAGTATGTCAGTAAATATAAAAATAAGAGGATGAGGTGTGATTGCCAATGAGACAACTCTCCACCAGAAACCAAATTTTATTTAAGTTTACTATAGGTCATCGTATGGCCTTCAAGAATGAGCTAGCTCATACCGCATTGTCAGTAAAAAATGTCCTGTACCAAGTCAGGAATATGGGCATTGTTATATTATAGTTCGTTTCTGTGTGTGTCACATTTTAACGTTGTGTTTCTGTTGTGTCGTTTGTTTTCTTTTATATTTGAGTGTGAAATTCACATTGCTATAAGACGTGTCACGATACTTTTCTATCCCAAATTCAAGTTTGTGGTTTTGGTGTTAAATTTGTTATTCTCATCGGATTTTGTCTAATGCTTAGTCCATTTCTGTGTGTGTTACAGTTTAATGTTGTGTCGTTGTCTTTGAAAATGTTTACCTGTAAAAAAGGCATCGAACTTAATGGAAGATGTGTTTTAATAAAGTTTTGTTTGAATTGTTATAAAAAAAAAACGTTTCACTTTCATTATTACATGACGTCATCACACGTCATATCAGATAAACATGTAAACAATAATTTGCATCAACACTGTCCAGAATTTGCAAATAATATTTTTTTTATTAGATTCTGGATCTGTAGCAGAGCACGAGTTTGTTCACCAATGGCAACATAACTATAAGGAGCACCACCAGATTGTTGTCCACATCTTCCAACATTTTGACATGGATAAAGACGGTGTTTTGTCTAGTACCGACCTTAATGACCTCTTCCACCGCTTGGACAATAACGGTAGTAACATAAAAAATCTAGAATCATTAGAGCTTGTTTTATTTAAATGACACATATTCAAACTATCCAACTGGTTTTTGTTTTATTCGAAACAGTTTAAAACATCAAAAGGCAGCAATAGACCTTCAGAACCCTTACAAGGTGAAATGAATACAAGATTCCCGAAATTGACCCCCATTTTCATCACAATTTATTTCTTGCTAACTCCAGACAGCAATTCCGACATCTGTCCGAGTTCCGTAGGATATTTCTTCTCTTAGGTCTGAAATTGAGTAAAAAATGCAAAGGAAGTCTGATTCTTTGTCTGAATGGCAAACTGTCTCCGTTTTGTATAATAGAATAAACCAATTGAGAAATAAATAAGAATCGAAAGGGGAATTTTTTAATCCTTTGTTGCATAGAGTTCAATTTCATTAAAAATGATGAAGGTAGATGATTTCATTGTACGAGGTTGAGGGTATAGCATGAACTCAAAAATGTGATAGATGGGCTACAACACGTTTTATCGTCTCCTGAGATGAGTGCATCAACCGCCACTTGTAATCTAGCCAGTCATAAATCACTCTGGGGGTTTATTTTGTGTTGATATTAAATCATGATAAAAAATATGTGAAAGATATCAAAGGGACATGCACACTCGTAAGTTGAAAATAAACTGCCAACAAAAAAAAAAAAAAAAGACAAACAGACAAACCAAACAACAGTTCACACAATACAACATAGAAAGCTAAAAAGTGATCAGCACGAACGAACCCAACAAAAACTGGGGTGATCTCATGTGCTCCAGAAGGGTAAGAATATCCTTCTCTACATATGGCACCCGCCATTCTGCTCGTGTTAGTACAAACCCGGTTATAAGTTTAATTCGGTAGGTTATATTCGGGGAAAAGGGAGCGGGGTTGTAGTTGCGATATTTGGAACATATCCCCTATCATCTGTAAAACGGATACTAAGTATTCCATAACGGCCAACCAAAACGTTATAGCGTCCGTAAATTGTCCATTTTTATAATCCTGTTAAAAGTTTTTTTGTCTTCAGTTAACCACTGTTTGGAACACAATGAGTATGCTGCATTAATGTCATATGTAAGTATACATAACTTCTATTCATCAATCTTGTTTTCTTTCTGTGTGATACATTTTACTATCTGACAATATTAAAGATCAATTCTCCAATGAATTATCACTGCTTTTAACCTCTAGAAGTAAATATGAACTGGAACTATTTTAAAACTTTGACTAAGCGTAACAAACGAATTTCAAATATTTTGAAATGAAGTGCTTCAACACAGATCTAGAGAAGGATAAAAGTCATTTGATTTAATTTGAAATTTGTATTTTTCAGTTGTACGGTACTGCACCATTGCCAGAAATACAACCATAGAGCATGCATAAATGATAATACGTCAAAAGTCACTATATGCTTAGATGAAAAATCCAAGTACTAGCAACTAGCATTAAATAAATTTAGATAGACGTATAAAGTTATTGTCAGTAGCTTATCAATTAAATACAAAAAACGTTAAAAATTTCCATCAAAAGTCAAACGACAAAGACGTTTTTTACCACATGTCCTCGTGCGAACTTCAAGAACGAACAAACCCCACAAATTTAGTACGTTATAAAAGGCATAGGAATGTAAATGTAAAAAAAAAAACAAAAACGAAAGAGAATAACACTTGCCTTATTAAAAGTAAAAACAAAAAACGAAAACAATTATGCAACACAAAAAACCCTTGAATTATTGGTAGTCCATCAGCTAGTTTTCAAAAGCGCTCTAGTTAAGGAGTTTGTGTTACACCCCAGGGTACCGCAATTTTTTTTGATAGAATTCAACTTCATTATCTTATTGATAAAATACAAGGTGTTAGACTAAAAAAAAAGTGTCCAAAAGAGGTTTAAAAACGTCCCTTTCAATGGTCCCCTCATTTAGCTATCACGACTAAGTAATTTTTAATTAAAATTTTAGATATAAAGCGATTAGAAAAAAAAATAAATTATAGGTTTAAACAACTAAAACAGATATATAACTATCATATTTAATGTAACTCTGAAGATTTTTTGTTTTAAAAAAAATGTTAGTTTACATTACAAACAATCCGATTTTTTGGGTTAAAATTAAGGCATATTTTCTCATTTCATAATGCCCGCGTCACACTGTCCCGATTTTTACGCCGATGACAACACGATTATGTTAATTTTTAAAATCGGGACTGATCGTATCCAGATCGGGCTATTCGTAGTGCAATCTTTAACCATCGTAGAACCATCGGCCACTTTTTCTAGCCTTCGGGGAAAACTTCGGGAAGGGTTCTAAATTTTTTAACTTGTTAAAAAATCCCCGAAGGTGCGTCCGATGTTGAGGGTTCGTATTGAGTTCGTATCACCATCCTCACCATCGTAATGTCACCGGGAATGCATCTTTGAACATCGTATTGCATTCGTGTTTCCATCGTTTTCATCGGGCAGTTTTGACATTACGATGTCTACACGAATGAATCACGAAGCTACCCGAAGGTCTTACGATGGCAACACGACTTCGTGAAGACCTCGTAATCCCGTCGTGTTGCATTCGAATAAAAATACGAAGGCGACAAGATGGAACTACGACGGCAATAAATCCAGCTAAATGTAAGTTAATTTTCGCGCTAAAGTACATTTAAAGTGCCATGCGCGATATGCACTGGTCAGTCTAATACGACAGTTAAGAAAGACGTTCACAAAACATGGAGCTCATATCATATGATTCTATGAGAAAAAAAAAGACGGCAGCGTTGTTTCTATTAATTCAAATGTAACAAGAAGAGCAACTATTACAGGCTCAGGATTTACTTTTACAAGTAAAATATTATTTTTTGTCAATTTTTCATATCAAGTAACATAATGAAAATCATAAACGCGCCTCGTACACCAACACTGCAGGTACACGTATATAGGGAAACCAACTTTTTCTTCATTATTCTGATTTTTTATATATCGTCTGAGTTGTTGTCACACGAATGTTTACTTCATAACCATTTTGTTTTCTATATGTCATATTTTGCCACATTTGTTCCTTTCCCCACATCCTTCCTTTTGTCTATATTATCATGATATTCTCCTGGAAAGAGCTCTTTTTGAATAAAAGGGATCAACGAACCCATTACCTTACCTTTAAGATAGATCAGTAAACATGGGCATAATAATGGGTGATTATTCAGACTAGTGCACACATTTTACAGTTCAAACAAAGCAATGCCGAGAGTGGAATCCCCTCGTATATAACATATTGGGGACAAATATGGACACTATATTTGTATATGACACATGCAGAAAATGGTAAATTGAATATGCACATTTGATACATAAACTTTTTTTTTAGAAATCAACCAAAACATTCAGTAACTGGAAAAACCTTTATATTGTCTTTAGAACCAGCAGGTAAAGAAATGAGCAACCAATTTCCTGTGTATTATGCTTCCAGTTCTTTGTCTCTTTTTCTCTGTGCTATGGGTATCCGATTCCGAACTTTCCACTTCTATATCTATTTTTCTGTTGGTCTTGTACTTTCCTGCTAGACTCATACCCCTCCCTCTTCCTCTTTCTCTCCCTCTCCCTGATTTTGGTGGCATTATATGCAGAGACTCAGAGTCAAGTTTTACCCTTCAAGCCCACGGTCTTCCGTCTTATGATTAAACCAGAAATTAAATGTACAATATTTTATATATTCAATATTGATCAAATAATTTAAAACGCGTGATGCCTTCGGCATATAATTTAAATGCATCGTAAGCTGTACACGACGTCTTTTAGACATCGTATGGCCATCGCGCCATCATCGTAATCCATCGTGTAGCCTTCGTAATCCATCGTGTAGCCTTCGTGATCCATCGTGTAGGCTTCGGCTGAGATATGAATCTTAAATACCCGTCTTCGGTTAACCTTCGTATGTCCATCTTTTACTATCGTATATAATTTCGGCACCATCGTATAGACTTCGTTATTCATCGTACTTGCTTCGGTCACTTTTTGGTATTTTAACGAGATCGGGACCAACTTCGTACGAAGTTACAATTTTCGCATTCGGGTGTCCATCGTATATAAAAATCGGGACAGTGTGACGCGGGCATAAAGAAATTCGTAATGCAATTATCCGTTTTTGTGAATCAAAATTTAAAATTTATTTATCGTCTTAAATATGTATTATTTAATAAAACATATGTACGTGCAAATACTCGTGAAATACCGGAAATCATCACATTACCGTCTTCGATTCAGTCGATAATATATGCATACCCGAGTGCACACATAAGCACTTAAGCTTATTAATTTGCAACTGAAAACAAACATTAAATTGACGAGTATGTTGTTTTTGTGAGACAAATTATTTTATAAAGTAAATGTGTAAAAATATATTTATGAAAAAATGACAAATACAAGTTATTTTTTTTTGCGTTCTGAAAGGGTGCACTCTATCGAACTCAATAAAGGTGTGCTTGTTTACATGTTGTGTTTTAGTATGTCGTGATTGAGTTAAGATTGTTGAGTCATTTAATCGACAAACATTGCTTTGAAAGAAGGTCAAATTTTCAGTTTGAGAATTTTTTCTTTCTTTGGCACAAAACTATGTGACAGCAATACACTAAATTTCATTACAACCTCGGATTCAGTAAGATTAATACATCACCAAGGTGGCTATATAGTTTGAAGAAAATCCAAGTTGATTTGAAAAAGTTATAAAAAAAAATTAAAGTGTACTATCTCTATTTTGTTCGAACTGCAAATTCTAGCTTTTTTGACATAGATTAATTTAATTCTTGAATTTGACAGCAATACAACAAAAAACAAAATGACCTGGGATTCAGTAAGCTTAATATATATGTAAGACAGCTGCATAGCTTGATGAAAATCCAAGTTGATTTGAAAAATTTATAAAAAGAATTAAAGAGTACTATCTCTATTTTGTCCGAATTGCAAATCCTAGTTTTTTTTTTACCAAGATTAATTAAATTCTTAAATTTTACAGCAATACAACAAAAAACTAAATGACATGGGATTCAGTAAGCTTAAGATATATCTAAGATAGCTGCATAGTTTGATGAAAATCCAAGTTGATTTGAAAAAGTTATAAAAAAAAAATTAAAGATGCCTATAGATCTGAATTTATATAATAATTTTTATTTTTACCTATTGTAAAATAAAATTCTTTCATTTCACAGCAATAAATCAAACTACCTAATAAGCTTGAATTTTGTAAGATCAATATTTAATTTAGTTAGATTAGCTGATTTAAAACCAGTCAAAACTAAATTTGAAGGTCAAGACTAGTTGAGACAGGTCGAGACTGGTTGAGACTGAGTTGAGACTAGTCGAGACAGGTCGAAACTAGTCAAGACAGGTCGAGCCTTGGTCAAGACCATTTCAGACTACACAAAGATCATCAAGTACTGAATCAGACTAATTAAGTAAAGTCGAGACCTAGTCGAGTACATTTAAGTACAGTTAAGTACAGTCGAGACAATGTCGAGACTGGTCGAGTAAAATGTGTGCTCGATTTTACTGGTCGAGCACAAAAACTGGTCAATTCAGACTCTGAGCAGTTTGTAGTGTAACGGCCTCATTTATATTAAAACAGTTCATTAAGAAATTTTGGAAAATATCTTCTCAAGTCAACATATTGCCATTCACTAGTTATAACAAAATGCGTACACCTGTTCATTTTTATTTAGTTAATCTTTTTATCATTTTGATATAATAAATGACCCTTGATGTTGTCTTTTCAATGACGTGCCAACTGAGAAGGGTCATACCTTATGAAGGTTTAGTATTAACTGTAAATTTGTTAATTACCCCGACCATATGAGTATATACGGTCATTACCATACGCGTATGGTTCAAATACTCATATGGTCCGGAACAGATACACACACAACAACAGCAGCGAGCTCCTACAATTTCTGTCTTCACTTACTCCCTTCACTTGACACTGCGATGTTACAACACAACACAATATTATAATTATTTGAAAGGGCTTATCTTACCAGATCGATACTAAACACAACAACAACTAGATTTGTAATTGATAGCAATAACGGATGACACCCTCGTCCCCCAATTGCCAGGATAACGGCAGCCATTTTGAAATTTCCAAAATAAAAGAGCGTATCTACACATGCAAATAACCATTTTTGTAAAGTATCATTAAGTTTGGAGCATTTTGAAATTTTTGCTGTTTCCATTGTTACGGCGGCCATTTTGAAAATTCCAACTTCAAAATGCAACTCTGCCTATGCCAATTACCATTTCGGTAAAGTTTCATCCAGTTTGCAGCAATTTTAAAAAAAAAAGTTTTTGACCTTTTCGCATATTGTTTCCATGGTGACTACAGACATTTTGGAAATTCCAACTCCAAATGCCACATCTACCAATGTTGCTCATCATTACAATGAAGTTTCATACCTACATTGTATTAAAATATAATGATTCTGAGTTAAAGCATATCCAAACAGTTCACCAAAACAAAAAACAGGATTTTTTTTCACATTTGTTCCGTTTCCATGTTAACGGCAGCCATCTAAAACAATTCCATGCTTCGTGCACAACTTGACATGGGGGTCCTCACTATAGTAGGTTCCATCAACATTGGTCCATTGGATTTCAAGAAATCACCTGGACAAAATGTGTTGCAAGAAAAAAAAAGAAACGTAGATTAACAGTATGTCACCCAAACTCCGTTGAGGGTACCATAACAAATAGAAGCCAATGGCACAAAGTATCGACATAGAGTATGCGCAGTAAATGAAAGCTTGGGCAAAGGTTAATGCATAAACATGTCTTATTTGAATACTCATTTTGTAGCAGAATACAAAAAAAAAAGACACTCATCAACGAGACTCTCGATAAAGACGGCTTGAATAAGCACATGTACACAATGCAATGATATTTATATAATCGGAACAGCGTATCTACAATCCAAACGTCAAAAAATCTCAAAATCTTAGTTAAAAGTTGCACTTCCTTTGACATTTTCACGTTTTGTCGTGATTCTCTGAAGATGACATATATATTACTATGAAGCAATCCATACCTTTTTAGAAAGGTTTAACTTGTGTCAAATTGCATGTAGAACCGAAAATATAAATATCCGGATATAATATCAAATGAACGACATGTGTGTTTTACAACAATCAAAATAATTTTGCATGTTTACCATTTAACTGTTAACATAAGTTTCAAGAGAAAATAAAAGAATGCCTTTTTCATCCTCGTCATGTTTCATCAGGTCTAATAGTCAATATTTTCTTTTTTGATGCCTCAAATATATCTCTTCAGTTTAATGTTTTGACTGCATATATATCAACCAGCTCGCTTTTCATAATCTCGGGACATGAATTAAGTTTATTTCATGCATGAAATTTACTAATTAATATATTGCACAATTTCCGTTAATATCCATTGAACATAAAGTCAAACCATAATTTACAGCATTCCCAAAATATATCTGTAAACTATAACTGAAACATAAAATTGAAACAATGACATGTGTGAAAATTAGACATAACAACAACAGCTATAAGCAACTTGATTATGCCACATGTGGAGCAAGTCTGCTTACCCTTCCGGATCACGTGAGATCACCCCGGTGTATCCCTTAGTATTTAGTTTTCTATGTTATGGTTTGTATATTGTTGTTTGCCTTTTGGTCTTTTTCTCCGCCCCCCCCTTCCCTCACTTGGCGTTGTCAGTTTATTATTCGACTTATTAGATTAAATTCACTTTGGTAGTTTTTGTCTCTCTTTTACATTGGGAAATTGACAGTTTGGTTAGTTACAGACGCATATTTCAATCGAGATTGAAGATATAAGAATGTGATATGAGTCGATCAATAAAAGGAGGTTTTATCCTGACCTGATTCTTAAAATTGTCTGATGAAAGTGTTATAACCTGTTCATTGCTTGTTCAGTACTGGTTCTTTTTCATCTCAAATATTACAATAAATATATTACACAAAACACAACATACCCCAGAATAACAAAAAACAATATGTTTATTTTTCGGTTAACTCGGTTTCGAGCTGGTAAATAACTTGTTATGACATATAATACATTGTATGACTGTTTGTGAACTTGATTGGGATTGGGGGTAAAGGGGGGGCAATATCTCATACATATCTCAAAAGTAGAAAATGTACATTAAAGAAGCCCCTTGCTGTGAACTAGACCGACACGGAAAGCCAGATTTTAAGGATAGTTCACATGGTACTCAGTCAACCGGAGGACATTTTACCCATTTCCCGACAAATTATCCTGTATCCCAGTTTGTTATGCTCGTTTAGACAAAAAGCTACTAGTTATTTTTTTAAAAGGGAATAGGTCCGGTAAGGGCCGATTTTGGCCTCAATGTTAAGGTACGTCTGATGAAATATTTTGGAAACTTTCAGTCGATTCAATTAGTTTAAGTGAAAGATTTGAACTAATTTGGTCATTAAAGACGCTCAAATTCAACCTTGAATATGCCAAATCTATCAAATATGCAATACTATGTCTCTTTTCAGATTTTTTTTTATCAAAAATAAAAGTGGCCGCATCCGTGTTCATTCTCAAACTTTATTTACATTATGTATTTGCATGAAATGCAACTTACATTTACATATTAGGAATGAACAAGAATGCGACCACTCTCATTTTAGATGGAATCCTTCTAAAAAATTAACCAAAATGCTAAAATTTCAAAGATTTCAGCTATTTAGCATGACTTAATGATGCTAGTACCCGATACATGTGCATTGAATTGTCAAAATAAGCCTATATTTATGTAACAAAAGTATTCTTCTGTCCAATAAATAGCTTAAAGTCTACATATTAGCAATTTTGTAAAACTGCTTTATATTGGGGCAAAAAGGATTCTTAATGGGCCTACTTGGTTAGTTTTTTAACGTCATTACAGTTAATTTTCGTCTTTTTGGCTTCTCAATACACTTAAACTTCGTACTCTAATTGACCTTGTTAATTTCCTATTTCGGGCATCGCGAATAAATCTTTTGAAGACGAGACAAAATTATCAGCTTGGTATCTTTAATGACTTTTTTAGGTAAAAAGATAGAAGTTGAACATACATGTACGTGATACATATAGTTCTGAAATGAAGAAATGTTGGCATTTTTTTTATCTACATCTACCTTTAGACGTTACTGATGATAGATGATATAATTGAAATAATAACAGATTACAAGTACTTACAAGCTGTAATAATATACTTAATATTACAAATAAGTTTATTGTTGATCCCGGATGAAGTGGCCGATGGTGAAGGTAACGGCGCTGATAGCTCACCTTCTGGAACACCTTACAAATAAAGGGTTCATCAATTTACTCATACAGTACAACTTTCACTTAAAAGGTGAAAGTTTTTAAATATAAAAGCAAATAAATAAAGAGTTTTTGCCTGCGAAATGAAAGCTGCTTATATAAATATATTTACCAGAACACACCAGCAATATTACGGGTCCGTGACTTAATTAAAGTAACTACGCCTTGTTTTTAGCCTGGATGTTTAGTATAAGTCTCATCATATAAGAATACAATACAAATTACTAAAAAATCAGGTTAAAACTATATGGGACAGTTACTCTAATTCGGAAGCGGCCGTCAACAACTAGCTTACTATAAAACCAGGTTTAATCTACCATTTTCTACAGAAAAGAATGACTGTACCAGGAATATGATAGTTATTCATTCATTTGATGTGATTGTGCATTTGATTTTGCCATTTGTTTACGGATTTTCCGTTTTGAATTTTCCTGGGAGCTTATTTACTATTGTCTGCTAAGTATGACGATGTAAATTAGCACGTTATTAGATATATGTTTGTGTCTTAATGTTTTTTCTCACATGTTCTAGACGAGGGCTATCTAACGCTTTACATATCGTTCATGTCGTTAGGACATGTATCTTAAGTTGATGCATACAATAAAAACGAAGCCATAAGCGGAACGTACAAAAGGCTAAAATTAAATGGGGTTGTAAATGATCGTTAATATACGCAAAAGTAGAAATAACTTTCAAGTATTACCATAGAGTGATTGTATTCCTGTGACGTCGTCCTGGTGAAGTTTCCAACCTGTGTCCATTCTTTTATAAAATGGCGCCATCAAAGAAGCAGTGTTTTGCGAATGACCAAGTCCTAATGCATGTCCAAATTCATGTGCAGCTACAACTTCAAGATCAGTTCCCGATCCTGATCTAAAAATCCAGGTTTCATCGTCATCAAAATGGGTGTCGCCATCGGTTGGATAAAATGCATGCGCTAAAACTCTCCCTAAAATACATGCAATCTTACGTAAGTTTTGGATCACGCATGATAAGTCATTGAGTTATCTGATTATTAGTACAAAAAGAGAAGAAGCAACAGGAGAAGACTATTATGTCTTATTTATGTTTTTCCTATTGAACCATTTTATTGTCATTTTGGTAAGTTAATCATAGATACAACGATTAAATTATGTACTGAATAGGGTCGTTTAATCGACTTATCTTAAGGCTGACCAATGATACTAGAATACAAAAAAATAAAAAGGCTAAATAAAGTACGGTTCTGTGAAGAGCATGGAAGACCTAAATTTTCGAAAGGTTATGAAAAATATAACTTAAGTTATCTATCCTAGGGGTAGAAAATCCATAGTATTCCGAAAAGTTTTAACAATTACGAGGGATAAGAAATTAAATATATATGTCTGTTCTTTAGATTTGACTTGAATAGTGAAGAATGAAGAACTCTAGTTATTTTTATAGCTGCTTATTTAATTATCTAATATATTCTGAATCATTCGCATCAACACTTCGCTCGTTCTCCGAATCAAAATCTGCACATGATACAAACTAAAATCCCTTGGCTTTGACATATTTAACCTTTCAACCTTTTCGTCCATGAAACAACAGTCATAGTTCATGAAACCGTGTGTTTTTCGTACGAGTTACCTAGACTGTACACGTATTGTCCAAAAAATACAAATTAGTTATGTGTTATATATTCAAACTGCATTAAATACCTGGACCATCAAAAGCGTTATACGATCCGTCACCGTGGTTACCCTTGGCAAATAGAATTTCTATATCTGGAAAGCCTTCTGTTTGTTCAAATACCAATGGCGTCACATTGGACCATTTCTTTAACGCATGCTCTAAAGCTAATCTAAAAGATATAAATGATGTCATATACATTATTATACAATACACATTAATGCTAGTAGTAGAGTCGTATGGGAAGTAGCGATTAATTAAAACAAAATGATGGAATATTTTTGCACACATACGGAGGAGAGATTAAACGAATGTGTATTTGACTAAAGTGAAAAAGACTTCGCATATTTTGTTAATCCACTTATCGATATTAAAAAGGGTACACATGGTAATAGACGTAGGGAGTTCATGAAAACTGTTTTTTTTTTATTTTGTTGTCAAATATTTGATGGCTTATATTTGATTCGTTTATCACATTTTAAAGTCATGTGAAATTTTAGAGCTCTTAAGAGTTATACATTGTAGCGATTATACCTATCTATTGTTAAATGAAATAGCTCTCTATAAATTGCTTTTTTATGAGGCGTTTTTCTGGATTTATCTCATCCTGAAAGCCAATACTTAAACCAAAAAAATGGAAAAACGTTAGAAATTAATGAACAAAAGGGACATAAAGACAATAACAGAATTTATTTAAGGGCGAGAAAGGTTAGTACGCACGAAATTTATGCATGTTAATAAAGGTGAAGGCACTATATTAGTCAAAATTTTACGTCTGTCCAACGGTTGGTTAAATAGTTTTCAAAGGTAACAGGATCATGATTCAATACTCCAGACACGCGTTTCGTCTACATAAGACTCATGAGTGACGTTCAGATTAAAATAGTTATAAAGCCAAACAAGTACAAAGTTGAAGAGCATTGAGGTTCCCAAATTCGAAAAGGTTGTGCCAACTACGGCTAAGGTAATCTATTTCTGGGATAAGACAATCATTACTCTTTTGAAAAATTCAAAGTTTGTAACAGGAAATTTATAAAAAATACCAAATAATTGATATTCATGTCAACACCGAAGTGCTGACTACTGGGCTGGGGATAGCCTCGGGGACGAAACGTCCACCAGTTATGTCATCGACCCAGTGGTGTAAATAGTTATCAAAGGTTAAAGATGTTTACAAATACAAGTATAAAGCTTACCAATGTAAAACTGTTGGTATGTAGCACCCACAAAGAAATGAGCATAGAGTATGAAATATGAAGCGAAGCTTTACAGAGGACGTCACTGATTGATCAACAAGAATTGTGAAATCTCAGGTCAGTGTTTAACTGTTTTCCTTGTCAGGTTTCGAGAGAAATCAACGTTTCCTCCAGTATGTAGTCTTTCTGATTTTGTTATTGGTTTATAAAGCAGTATGTTTAATTGAAGAGTATTGTGTCTTATCTGAATGTTAAATATCTTTTGTGTTAGCTAGTTGATCAAGCATGTAGGTGGCATCAAAATAAATTAAAACAATGTCATTTTTTTATAATATCTTGAGTATTTTAGATTGCTGACGACATCTTGGTTTGCACAAAATTATATATTTAAAGAATAATCTCGAGCACATTGTGTTTTTAATTAGGCAAATAATCTGTTCTTACACTTGGTAAACATATAAGATTTTTAATTTTACTTGATACTTCGATTACCTTTGTGTAGAGTTTGGAAGCTGATTGGTATATCCTGTAAGTTTCCATGTTATCCTTTTCTTATTCCATTTATATCCTTAAAACATATAATATAAACAAATATTAGTAATACTTTTATATCATATATTTTTTAGTTCCATTGTGATTACAAATGTCTTCTAACAATGGACATATATTTTAGTTAGACCAGCTGAATTATTTCTACATATCATCAGCACCAAATTACATTGTTACTTTTTTTGGTGTCAAAAGTAAAAATCACAAACATTAAAACCTCAAACACATCTTATTATGTAAAAATAAAAAAAAGGGATACAACAGTCAACGTTGTGTTTTAATTTTAATAACTATAAAAACAAACAGACACGTGAAAAAGAAGTATTAAAAGGCACACAGACAAAACACATTCGCAAAAAGTGAAAGACAAGAATACAAAAAAGAAAAAAATGACCATAACACAATGACGAGATGTGTCATTTCATATGTATCAAAGAAACACAACAAAAGTATATAGAGAAAAGGATTTTTAGCAAAAATGAAAGACAAGAATATAAAAGTTATCATAGAACAAATAGACAATGACGGAATGTTTAAGTACATAGCCACATCATATGTATCAAGAAACACAAAAAGGCACAGAGAAAACGCCATAAACGTTTTATTGTGATAAGCTGCTGATATCTTGTATTGTTTGTATACGAACATAAAATGAATCTTTGTTAATGGTATTTATTCGAAGCTTTTCACACATTCAGTATTTTTGTTATTAAGTTGTTACTGCCTGCCGATATAAAGTTGGTCATATTGAAGATTGTCAAGTCAAAACAAGGCATCTTTAATTACTGCATCTCAAAGTTCACAATCGCATGTCAAATCTTTTGCGACGTCACAAACACATTAATGTACAGAATAGAATGATATGCATTCGGAAAACAGTTGAATATGATAAATTTGGACACTGTATTCAAAGAAAGGATATTGCTTTGACACTGTCAGGGAGATCGACACCAAAAAGAACTGTCACGTTTACTGATATTTGAAAATTATTATTCGTTTACACAATAGAAAAAATACAATAATGTACCAAAACGTAAATATAAATAAACACGGAACTCCGAGGAAAATTAAAAAAGGAAGGCCCCAATTGAAAGGCAAAATAAAAAGCTAAAACAAATCAAACGAATGGATAACAACTGTCATATTCCTGACTTGGAACAAGCATTTTCTTATGTGGAAAATGGTGTGTTGAACCTGGTATTATGGCAAGCTTATTGTCTCATTTGTATGATAATCACATCAAATTCCATTATATTGACAAAGATTCGTGAACAAAACAGACACAAAAGGTAAACATGTCAAAATAAGGGCCAATTCTAAAGACGGTATTACAATATAATCGCAAAAGCGTATTTATACACCAATATTTTGTATATAAGTATGCTTGTTGCGATGAACATTTGTATTCACAAATGAAATCAAGATGTAGGTTTGAAGATTTAGTATTTTGCCATGCCAATGAACTCCGCAAGAGAACTCAAGTCAATACTCCAAACGAAATAAAGTAATGGCACTTCCAAAGGTTTAAAGAGACAAGTATTGTGTGTGAAACAGCGAATCTATAG
>JAWDJN010000016.1:973854-1110357 GCA_037788925.1 Mytilus galloprovincialis
AACCACCATAGCCTGATTTAGTTTCCTGTGACATGAAAGACGACTAGTATTTATAATGGAGTTTGATCATTCCTGGACTTATAAATACCGACTTCCAATTAGATACAAATATTGATTTTATTTCCAATAAAGAACAGAGTTCCAATGCCTGTGCAGTGCACATATTTTATCTGTTCGAAAATACAAGGGCAATAACTAAAAAACTTTGTTCTTATTAATATCTCAAAAGAAATAGAAGCTTAAGAGCAAATGCTTTTTTACAATGTTATGACTGTAAAGTATTGCTTACTGCTTTTAATTTCTACAAGTTGAAATCATAGTTCTGTCTGATGTATCCAATATAGAATGACATTTAATTAGATAACCAGATAAATTAGGCATACATTATGTTAAACCGAAAATGTAACCAGTTCTTACATATTCGCTGGAGTCGATGTGTAAAATGCCAAAAAATAATTTTATCACAAAAAAAATCTAAGTTTTTGAATTATTGTATCAGTCACATATACAAAAGAATCCCAGTAAAATCTGTAAGAGATAGAGAAAGTCGATAGTCTTCTGTAAAAATTCATAGATAAATACTGCCTTATGCAGGTAACATTACACTTATTTTTTCAAGATAATTTAACTACTTGTAGTATTTTTACAATTAATTTGTATCTTATGTTCAAATAACGCAGATATGTTTTTTTTTTAAATTTTCACAGGTTTTTCTTAAGTTCCTTCTCCAAAACTTCAATTGAAATCTAATCATTCTATAATTTGAACTGGTGTCCACATGCTCTTTTTTATTATCTACAACAAAACTTTTTTAAAGTCAGTTTTACCTTGTGAAGCCATGTTTTTAGAGTTATCTGCAGTTGTCCACCCATCGTCTTAATTTGCAACAAAAGGAATACTCACACCTCTCCATTATGTAACTAATGCTCTGATCATTTAAGTAGAAAAAATATGACCTGCTGATGACAAGCCGAAATGTAAAACTGTAACAAAGAAAAATGCGACTTTTTTGCAAAATTTCCATAAAAAATAGAATTAGAATGTTTGATGATAACAATTAACATCTATATGATGATAAACACGCTTCAAATCAAATACATACATATATATTGATTATGTGAAAGAGACAATGCTTCATTAATGCCTTCAAATTAAACTTTTGATTTTTCTACATATTGGTTAAAGAGGGACGAAAGATACCAGAGGGACAGTCAAACTCATAAATCGAAAATAAACTGACAACGCCATGGCTAAAAATAAAGACAAGACAAACAGAAAAACAATAGTACAAATGACATAACATAGAAAACTACAGAATAAGTAACACGAACCCCACTAAAAACTAGGGGTGATCTCATCGCTTTCTGTTCCCGAGGTTTGTCCTAAAACGGAGATATTCTACTTCATTGATACAATTGGTAGTAATGAGTTTATTTGTTGATTTTTCAACAAAGTGCATGCTCAAAAGCTGACTTGTTATTAGTTAAATTATTACCACACGATTATTTCAAAATACAATTCTGTCACGAAATTCTATCGTATTTGAAGTAAAATAGTTGCATGTAAAGCAGTTTTCTAAGAAGAAAAACACATTATTTTAAATTCCCATTAACGTTAATAATGTGCTCTCCAGATTTGATTTCATAATTCATAATTTGTTAGCTTGAGCATGTTTTGGAAAGAAATAGATATAACAATTAAAAAACCAATTGTTCAGAGAACAATTGAAGGTCTTTCCACCAAAAACCATGTTTTTTTAATATGAAAGTAGTAAAATTAGGTTTAAAATATCATTGTAGTTATCAAATGATAGCTTATTGTACGCTTATTCTAAAAATATATGGTTTCTATACAATATTGTTTAAATAAGGGAGATAATTTGTTACTTCGCGTTTGAAAAATGATACTTCAAATACTATTTGAATATTTACCTGACACTGGTTACAAAAATATCTGGTTCTATATAATTTTATATTTCTAAAGTACAACAAATAGCTACTTCCGGTTTATAAAAGGTCACTTCCGTTTTTTTTTTAAGGTTAAATGGTTTTAAACCTTTTGCAAAAAGTCTCATGGCTTTATCATGTAAATATATCAGGTAAAAGCAAAGGTCAAAATCTAGAACGTCAAATCAAGCTATGACCTTGAGACTATTTCAAGGTCATAAACCAAAGACCTCAAATCCAAAGACCATGGGTCTTAATCATACTTGGTTAATGAGTTATATCACCATACTAGTATTTTTGAATACAAGAGGGGAGAAAACTCCCTTCTAGTTCAATGTACCCTTGCAATCAAAGTTTACGTGTTACGACATATCGCAACTAACAATTTAGTAAAGAAAATATGATGATATCTTATGCGTTTTCTGAAAATAAGTGAAAGTTTTTGTAATATGACCTTGACCTTTGACCTTGATGTAGTTTTCATTTGTTTGGACCATGGACCTCAAATCAAAAGATCCTAGGTCTCTATCACTTATGGTTTAACAGATAGAAATGCATATCAATTATACCAAATGCTTAAGGGGAAATAACTATCATATGGAGCGTTCATATTGCTTCGGTCAAAATAGGACAAATAATGCGAAGGATAAAACGAACAATTTTATGAAATAAATTTGTCGCTTTCTTTTACAGTTACGGAGGAGATACAGTCACAAGAAAAACAGTTTTCGGGGAGTTAACTCCTACAAAGAAGTTGTTCGGCTTAGAATAGGTAAAAATAAAAAGCGCATACACTGTATGATACATATTGCGAAACCAAAATTTTCCGCAAGAACAAAATTTGGCGGACGAAAATGATAATCATCAGAACAAATACAATAGGTCTTAATGTCCATATTAAAACAACTGGGGATTACCGATATTCAAATCCAATAACAAACAATAACGTAGTCGCAGTCTATATTAAATTTGTTCAGTAGTTGTTGTTTGCCATTACACGTCAGCAACTTACTAAACGGTCTGAAAAGCTACTAAGTATTATTGAATTTACCGCGCGCAATGTGTCTAAACTGTAATGAAATTTTAAAAGCGGATAAGTAAAAAACTGGATGGATATCTCAAAACTAAGACCATATACTTATTTGATCAATTCAGCTTTGCTATTGGAACGTACTCTGTGGATCCAATATTTAGACCATTTTTATCATATTTTCATTAATGTCATTCTCGTTACTTTCCAGGTCCACTAAATATGACTGAAACATCATGACATCATTAGCATTGAAAACATAAGGTTTTAATGTTATTAGGATACATTGTTCTAGACTTATACTAATAAGTTCGATTGACTGATTTTTAACGACTTTAAAATATTTTGACTATAAAATATACACATGGAAAAAAGAATTGCAACACCAAATTGAAATTCAAATTAAAAAAACAAAATTTGTTGAAATAGAACTAGTTAAACATTATTTAAATATTACCTGAGTTTAATCAATAAATATCTACTCGATAAGTTCTTATCTGCACATGTAGCTACTGTACTCGTAAACAATAAAACAGATGCTTTTATCCATATTGTTTTCAACACTTCAAATATCCAAGTTTATAAAGTTATGTGATTGACACCTTGTAATTGGTCAACCACAACTCATAACTGCAGCAAGATGGCAGATAATCAGCATGAGAGAAGCAGGTATGCCGCTGTGACAATTGCACGTATTGTTGGTCATCACCATTCCACTATAAGTCGTTTTGAGAATAAAAATCAGGCAACAAACGATGTTAAAGACCTTCCGAGATCAAGAAGACCCCCTATAACATCTGCTAGGAAAAATCAAGCATAATGAAGGTTGGTCAGATGGAAACCCATTGCAAACAATACAATCCTAAAAAGAGAGTGATGACCATACAGGAGCCTTTAAACAAGAACTGTTTGAAATCGGCTCATCGATACTGCGATAAAACCATTTCGGGAACCTTTGCCTACGAGCAGACACACAGTTGCCCGTATCAAATATAGTGCAGAGCTCGCCAAAGTTTGAAATAAGCATTGTAGAGGAATATCCATTGTTCCAATGAAATTCGGTTTATCTTCCTTGACCCGACCGTAGCCCGAATTTGAACCATATCGATCATATATGGGACACTATTGGGCGTAAAGCAGACGAAAGGACACCCCAGTTCAAACACGTCATGAAATAAACAATACCCTTCGTCTGGAATCGTTGCTGCTACCTTAGCAACACATTAGTCGACCTATGGCAGGAATCAGAAGACGTTAAGATGCGGTTATCCGTTTGAATGGAGACTGCGCACAAAGTACTAATTCTTTGGCGTATAACGATCATCCATGATGTGAACAATCATCTAAAGACTAATTTTGAAATGTTTGACATTGTAAAGTTCGACTACAGTAAAAGTTGTAAAATGCATTTTTTCTTACAAAAAACACTTCATTTTGTTATA
Source organism: Mytilus galloprovincialis (assembly GCA_037788925.1). NCBI lineage: Eukaryota > Metazoa > Mollusca > Bivalvia > Mytilida > Mytilidae > Mytilus > Mytilus galloprovincialis. Next base: position 978,273 of record JAWDJN010000016.1, read on the forward strand.
AAAATTTTGGTTACATAAAACATTTTTTTTTATACATTTTTTGTTCGTTTTAATGCCAATGGGATCATTAACTACGTTTCAATATAATTTTACAAATATTTTATCATATTCCATTCAAAATAAGTTTTAAAAAATGAAGGAGTTGCAATACTTTGTTCAATGTGTATAGAAACGCATTCAGTCAATTTCAAGAAATAAATGATTTGGATAAGCCCCAAGTATATATGGCACAGTTATTTTTAATTTTAATCAAGACTCTGTTGTACTTGTGAAACATTAAAATTATTCCTTCGTAAATGTTCACGGGTTCGTTGGCCCTATGGAATATCTCACAAATGATAGCAGATATGCTACTAATGTCGTTACAACAATCCTGTCCCCTTTGCACAAATGTGACCTACCGAGTAGGACGTATAATCGGGTCAGTACTTACATGAGCAACACGCCGAGTGCTAGATGTAGAGCATGGCCTGCTCATTCTCCCAGAGCACCTTTGATCACCTTCAGTTTTTGGTTGAGGTGATGTTGCACAGTTTTTAGCTTCAGTTATGTTGCGTTTTGTTTGTCTGTTTGTCTTATCTTTTTTGACATTGCGTTGTCAGTTTATTTGAAACTTGAATATTTTTCTGGTATATTTCTCTTTCTTTTATAGGCATGGAAGCAGTTTCTTCTTCAAGAGATGGTTTTGAGAAGGAGACATCAATTATGTATTCAGGTGAAAGATCGAGAACAGACGGCTTTGACGACATAAGGCCAGCAAATCAAGTCACAACCAACCAACCTAACAAACGTATATCTGTATGTTTACTATACTATTGTATATCGATAAAAGAAGATTTGGTATAAGTGCCAATGAGACAACTCTTCATCCAAATCACAATTTATAAAAGTAAACCATTATAGGGTTGTATTGTACGGACTTCAACAAGGAGCATTGGCTAACACAAAACAACAAGCTATGAAAGTTTGCCATTTTACCACGTTTTGAAAGCAATTCAACCTGTTTTTGTCAATCTAAATTACTAAGCTTTAGCAACAAACATATATGACATACAAGACCCGACTACTGTAATACAGGATCCTGACGTTGGATAGCTCACATGGAATGTGGAAGGTTTTACAAATATTTGGAGCTCTTAATCCTTACAGGATCTTGGTCAGCACTACACAATGTAAAAGTAGTTGCAAAGTATTTTCGAAAAGTAAGTCAATCGATCGGTACGAAGCACACAAAAACAAAATCTACTAAAATAAAAAGAATAGACTCAAATCTTTGATATAAGCTACATCGCAGTTGCCAAAAGCCCATTGAAAGCCAAAAACAAAAATTAAATAAATCATTTTTTTCCGAACAAATTAATGTGACAGGAATTATCAAACCAACCAACCACAAACACTATATTACAGACTTCTGGCTTGGACAGACACATAAAAGCGGTTTGAAAATTGAGAGATATGGTTTAATGATTGTTTATTTATGTTTATATGAAATGAATATATTAATAGACAGAAATTCAGGATGAACCACGAGTCCAGGGTTGTTTATCACATTTTTTGACTTTTGCTGGAGAACCAATTACTGATCGCTATGCTGGAGGTTTGTGACTGTATAATCATGATAATTAATGTTTGTATTCATACATGACAAGATTTATTTTATATACATGATATATTTTTAAAAAATATTTCTTTACGAATTTCTCCACAAATACAGAACTGTTCTATAATTGACGTTCAATATAACCATGATTAATCAATACACACGCTTCTAAATTCGTCGATTTTTTTCCATACCAATTTCAGGTTATTTAAAAGTAAAATTACAAAAAGACGTAACTCAAAGAAAAATTTAAAACGAAAAATCCTACTGAAATCAATAGCTCAAACACATCAAACGAAAAAAGAAAATCCATTCGATTGCCTTTGTGGAAATTAGAAGGCACTCGAATGGATTTTAGTTGAGCAAAACAAGTTTTTTTTTAAATCATTAGAGATACAGATTCTTCCATATTTACTCGTGGATTATCGTATGTATCCAAACTTGATACCAAAATTATAGATTTTAAAGTCCTCGCAGTGGCTCGGACTTTAAAATTGATAATTTAACTATCTCAATTTTGATATATCCGCTAATCCACTGGTATCAATGTAAGAATCTATATGTATCACACTTCATGCGATGGTTAAATCTAAACAAAGATATTGACAATATGAAGATAATTGAAAGGATTGGGAATTTAGGTTTTCAATGTCTTTCCATATTGCGGACTGTAAGATACAAACATATTTCGTACGCAACGCTGTATCATAAGAGCTATAGTCAAATAAAAAAAACCACTTCCTTTATTGTGTAATCATATACAATGATATTAACATAATAACAACATTCAAAATACTGATTGGTTGTTAGCTGCTTCACGTCCAGTATCATTAACAAGAAATAAAGGTCTGTTTGCAATTGACAATTTGATCCAAATAAACTATAAAAATGATATGTTATAATGTATGAACACTCTGTAAGAATGAATTGCAGACCTTCGAAAATAAATGGCTGACTGCTGATGTACATTTTTACTGCATATATTCACTTTTTCGTGATTGGCAACAACATATGCAATTGATATAAACTCATAAAAGTTATTTAACCATTTATATGAGTTGCTGTAACTGCGCAAGTTGTTTTAAACTGACCTCATAAATTGATTGCAGAATTAGGTATGGCGAATGAAGCATACATATTTACTCTGTTTTGGGTATGTCAATACAAGACCAACATTACGTATACTTCTATGCATGCGTATTATGTAGGGATTTTATATTTTACTCACGTACGTATTCTACATTTTTTTGTTCGGTAGATGTAGTGTTGATTGATTGGTACAATAATCTATAGATAGGCAACTTGCATAGCGTAAAGAGATATAATTGTGTGTTTATTTGACATTTAGTTACAAACAATTTGTTTTAATCCCCTAGCCTCAAACCTCTACCCTCCCTCACTCCAACAACAAGACGAGACGATACGGGTACTTCTTTCTCGATTAAACACGAGGAAAGGTCTCCAGATAAAAGAAGGAACAAACTCTGATTCAACTAAAAAGAAATAGAGATCCAATCCTGATATTATATATCACTTAAACAACATGCTTATACAATAATTACAAAAAAAATATCAATTTCGAGAATCCTAGTAAAAATAAATGCATAAAGAAGGATTCAAGGATTCAGTTTCAACAAGAGTGGTTTGCAGATTTACATCAATCCTCCAAAAGTCATTGTTTTTTGCTTTTTAATTTTTTTTTATATACTTTGTGTAAAGTTAAATGCGGAAATCATCGTTTGTCAGTGGAGACGGGAAGGTGGCAAACTATTCCAAAATTGGAAAGGTCTTGTCATCTCTGCAGCTTCACATATATTAGCGATGAAATTTACTACATTATGTCGTGCATTTGTTTTTAACAAAGATTAAAAAAAACATTCACCACATTATTGTAAAAAAAAATGGTAACATTATTAAATTTAATAATGTATTCTCATTTGAAAATGTTGTTGAACTAGAAAAATATGTAGATTTGTACGATACATATCAGTGAAAGTATGTCCCCCTGGTTAGAGGACTGTAATACTAATATATTGTTATTTATTTTCACAAAAGATGTACTATATATGAACTGTTATTTTCTCTGTGGCTATGTATTAGTTTATGAGAATAAAATCATTCATTCAAGGATAATTGGAAATTTCGAATAACTTCTTATATTTGTAGAAAAAATTAAACAACACGCCCGAGTTGTTAAAACATCATGGGCACCAAAGGAAGATATGCAGTTAGGCACAATAGGCAGGGTAAAGAAATCAGAAAAAGAAGTCCATGTGCAATGGGATAAGCTTGAAGAAAAAGTTAACCTGCATGATCTACGCTTAGTTGCAGCAACAGGTATTCACCAGTTATATTTGTTAACCTCTAATCTCGAACAATGTATATGAGGATCTACTTGTGTTATTAGTGTATCAGAAACTGATGACCATTCCGATGAACCCAAGTTAACCACCGTGTCCTCTGCAGTTCTCAATACTCCATCTGTAGTTTTTTTTTTGTGTTGTAATTTGCTATAATTGCTTTTCTTCCTTTATTTGCTACCATATTGTCTATTTCATCGTTTGAATTGCTCTCTTGATATTCTATCAACGAAAGCATCACCTTAACTTAAAGAATTCAATTTATTTGTAAGGCCGTTTAAAATTACATGTCTGCATTATTTTCATATGAACAAAATAACATGAAAAAATATTTTTACATAAATTATGTTAAGCATTTCCAATTGATTATATTTTTTAAGAGAAAAGGTCAAACGTAGTCTTGATATCACGGACAATCATACGCAGTAGTACAGTTAGCAGTATGCAGGTTGGAAGAAACATAAACCTACGTTTGTTAGACAATGCACCAATAAGTATGTATTTCTATTTTTAATTTTGATTGTTAGCTCTTCGTTGTTGAGCCTAATAGATAAGTAGATGATTCGGGTATTTGTAATGTCAAGGTGAAACACGCAATTTAAAATATATGACGGTCTGCATTTTACATCAGATTATATGAATAATAAAAAAGTAACAATGATCAAAACATATAACGAATTAAGACGTTGAAGCAAATAATGAGCTTCTGTTTGGTTGAAACATGCAAAATCTTAAGAGGCCTTTCAGACATATATCACTTGAAGGGTTGTCATATCCTTGCATTGACAAAATGTATTTAATTTTTATATTCATTGTACTAATGATTACATCTCCTTCTTGCAAAGCTCTGATACTGTGCCTGAATTTGGCTATTCTTTTGTCCTTTTTGGTTTTATAATCTTCTCAAATTTAAATAACTTCCCGATTTCAAGTATTTTAGCTACTGTTATAAACCCAGTACCACTTATTTGGCACATTCAGACAGAGCAGACAAGACAGTTGTACAAATTTTAAACAATTAGTCCAAGCGTATAGCGCATACTTTGTCGAGAAGTTTTATTTTGGCAATTTTGATAGCAAATCAAAGCATTAAGACTTTGGATCGCTGCAAAACCCTGGTTGTAAAGAGAATCTATGGTCTAAGGAAACATTGTTTAACACTTTTACAATCTTTGAAGTTTGCAACGAATAGTTGAGGATTCTTTGTTCTCTATAGAACACTGCAAAATAACTTTTAAAATTGAGAACGGAAATGGGGAATGTGTCAAAGCGACAACAAACTGACCATAGAGTAGACGACAGCCGAAGGACACCAATGGGTCTTCAATGTAGCGAGAAACTCCCGCACCCAAAATGCAAATTAAGATATATGTGAGGAACTATAACTTCACTTTCAATTTAGTAATATATATATCCCCACTTATACAGGTTGTCATTTTAGTCATCTATATTGTAATGAAATTACTGTCACTGGTATTAGTTGTTACTTTACATGCAGCACTGTATCATATGTAGCTAAAATCTGTACTCTTTCAAATACAATTGATTAATCAATAGTCGATCATTCTCATATATATCTTATCAACTCGTAAGAAACATTAGCTTTAAAATTATTTTTTTTGTATAAGTCTAAATTTAACTGGCTTTCGTCTTGCATATCAAATTTACATGGTAATACTTTGGTCCAACCAAACGAATTTCAGAGAAGAACGCTTGTATTCTAACTGAATCTAATTTGGCACAACTTTTTTGATCTTCAACTGTGTACTTTTTTGGTTTTCTAACAATTTTGATCTGAGCGTCACAGATGTGTCTCATGTAGACGAAACGCGCGTCTGGCGTATTAAATTATAAGCCTGGTACATTTGATAACTAATTAAACATGTTAAACATCACATGCTTATATTTAGAATTTTCGGAAAATTTATCTATTCAAAGAAAAAATAGAACAAGGTTCAAGAGTAGTGAAAAAATCATGGATACCCAAAGAAGAAATGCCTTTAGGTACAATAACTATGGTGAAGACATTAAGAAGAGAAGTGTATGTCCAATGGGACCAGATTGAAGAAAAAGTTGATCTACATGATATAAGTTTAGAGCCTAGTCAACAATCCGCGAACAGGTATTAAACATTAGTTTGGCTTATTTATAAGTTTTGGCTTTTATATCTTTGTTATTACATACAAAAGTGATGAGTTCGGGATTTGCGAAATGATCAACTTAAAGCCGTACAAAAAGAAAATAAAGTCTCCATTTTACAGTAGGTTGCCTTATTTGGTAACAACAACATAAACTTATAATATATGAAATTAAGACCAAGATCTAAAAAGTAAAAACACAAAAATACTGAACTCCGAGGAAAATTCAAAAAGGAAAATCCAAAATCAAAAGGCAAAATCAAAAGTCCAAACACATCAAACGAATGGATAACAACTGTCATATTTCTGACTTGGTACAGGCATTCTCTAATGTAGAAAATGGTGCATTGAACCTAGTTTTATAGCTAGCTAAACCTCTCACTTGTATGACAGCAAGCAATTTGGTGCAGACTGTATGTGCCACTGTTCTACTGAAAATAAATTCAATAATGATGCCTAGCTGCAACATACAAAACGAATTCAATAAATTGTACCAATAAAAGAGGGACGAAAGATATTAAAGGGACAGTAAAACTCATAAACCTAAAATAAACTGACCACTGAAAATGAAAAAGACAAACAGACAAACAATAGTACACATGACACAACATAGAAAACTAAAGAATAAATAACACGAACCCCACCAAAAACTAATGGTGATCTCAGGTGCTCCGGATGGGTAAGCAAATACTGCTCCATATGTGGCACCCGTCGTGTTGCTTATGTGATAACAAATCCGGTAAATAGTCTAATTCAGTAGGTCACATTCATGAAAGGGAAGGGGATTGTAGTTACGACGTAAGGAACATATCAGATATCATTTTTGAAACCGCTACCAATAAATTTGACATAAGAGTAGCTCTCTCTCTCTCTCTCTCTCTCTCTCTCTCTCTCTCTCTCTCTCTCTCTCTCTCTCTCTCTTTCTCTCTCCCTCTCTCCCTCTGTGTCCCTCGGACACATACACAAATGGATTGGTTTAACATGTTTGTGTGCGCTCATCCCTCCCCTATCTTCGGGCAGAGGTGTATCAGAAAAAAATAAGAGAAACTTGAAAAATAGATTTAAAATGATTAACGCATTATTTGGACACGTACAGAAATACATCTACCAAAAACAAAGTGTACGTGAACGTGTACTTGGACATCCTAAAAACATGAAATTACAGATAGAACCGTTTTTAGTTTTGATTCAAATAAATTAGCGTCCATTCTGCATAAACTCAAATGAACTAATTTCCTTTTATAAATTAAGTTTCAAAGATAACAAACACTTATCTGTTAACTTATACTTTAATTAAGCATATAGGAATAATTTTTTTTTCTTGATAGAGAAAAGGAAAAAGGTTCAAGAGTCGTTAGAATAGCATGGACATCCAATGAAGAAAGTTATGTAGGCACAATAGTAAAGGTTAACAAAACAAAACAAACAGCTCGTGTTCGATGGGACAAACAACCAGAAGAAAAAGTGAAGCTGTGTAAATTACGTTTAGTCGGCAATAATCTAACAGGTATCGACTAACAATATCCTTTAACCTTTATCTGTTTGCAATATGTATATAAATGAAATATGGAAAAATGAATTTAGTGTTTTGAAAAAAATACCACACAATTCAATATATTTATAGATATATATGTGTATGTGTCTCACATCAGGTCATGCATTTTATTACTTAGCTAAAAATTATCCTGTTTAAATGTATTTGAACAAGCGTTAAATTGAGTTAATCCGATGTTTACTCGGATAGGGCTGTTTTTTTCTTTAAATATCCTGAACCAAGACCAGATTATGTCAGTTGCTATGATATAGTCAGTTTCTATCTGTGTTGGTGCGTTTGTCTTTGTTGCAATACAGTGTGTCATTGTTCCTTTGTTTTCCTCTTATAGTTAATGTATGTCTCTTGGTTTTGGTTTATAAGCCAGATTTTTTTTGTTGTTTGAAAGATTATTAACAGCAGTAATCTATTGTTGCCTTTTTTGTACGTTTACCATTAAACTCATTATTAGTGCTTAAATTGAAATAGTATAAAAGTTGTGCAGTGTAATCTGTCTAATCCGACACCCGAGTATTCCAAAATCCTGCTTAAAGCGACACATTGCCATGGTTCCCAAGTAACCCTTCCTTGCAATAAAAAAATTGAGTATTCCAACACTCTGCTTAATCCGACATTTTTTTTCTGGTCCCCCAGCGTGTTGGATAACAAATGTTACACTTTAAAAGGTGAAATGCAGTCAGTCGTCTGTTCAAAAGAGGATCGAAAGAAAATTAAGAAAAAATCAAGGTGGAAAATAAACTGATAATGTCTTGGCTAAAACCAAACAGAAACACAAACGCTAGTACACATCATTCAACATAGAAAACAAAAGACTAAGAAACACGAACCATAAGCATACTGCATTACAATTGTGTTCAGTATTCAATATCTTCTATGATAATCAGATTACATAGATATGAAAGGATGTGGCATGAGTGCCAACAAGACAGCTCTACAACTAAGTCACAGTTTGAAAAGTAAACCATTATAGGCGAAAGTATGGTATCCAACACAGAGCCTTTGCTCACACCGAACAGCAAACTAAAAAGGGTCTCAAAACTGATTACTGTACAACGATTCAAACGAGAAAAAACCAACCCATAATTGAAAAATATAAAGGCGTACACCACAAGTATCGGAACTCATTCACATCTTCACATCACATGCAAAAAACATTGCTGTATCTATTATGTTATTTTTATTGCAAACAGTAATCACGTGACGTTTTAAAATCAGGTTTCATTTCAAAATAAAATGTAAAATCGATGATGACAGGAGCTTCCCCAATTAACTGTGGAGGCAAAAAGAAGAAAAACTTCAGAGGAATTTTGTTTGCATGATTCAGGCAAAACATAAAATTACAAGTATTAAATGCTTCGTTTGGTACTTTTATTCGGTTGTAAAAGTGTTAACTATTTGCATATGTTTAGAATAAATGGTATCCGCGCTTCTTTAAAAAAAAACTGTCAAAGCTTTTAAACCCAAATAAATTTACAAAAAGAAGCTTTCAATTCTTAACTTACCTTTTCTTTACAAGCTTAGTTTATAATATTTCAAACTCTAATATGACAGTTCCTTAAACGTTTGAAGTGCATACCCGTGGCAAAATATGAATATATTTTATAACAGCTGATCACGAACGTCATTATTTTTTGGGTTGTACGTACCCATTGTGAAAAGATGTGATAAAGAATGCGAAACTGAATGTCATCAAAATAAAGAAATATAAATAAACGATGATAAAAAGTAGTTGAATGTCAATGGTCATTGATACTTTAACCTCTCCAAACTGTCCATGTACATGCATGTTATTTCAAATCGTTTTAGCATGTTACTTGTAAAGTTTTGTCATCTTTTACGTTATATCGATTATATATAAGAGAAAATCAAACATTAGCATTTACATAGAAAGCTTCGATCCAAATAAATGCCGTATTTGTCCTATCAGAATAGAAATAAGTCATGCGGGATTGAATTTATACTGATTTTACCACTGGTCTGGAGTTGATTTCACAAAAACACCTTACAACTAAGATTGATCGTAAGTATATTGAATTGTCCAGGACTTACGTTCAATTTTAGTCGTAAGTTGTTTGCCGTAATAAAACAAATACCATAAATGACCAACCCGTGGTCAAATCGGTATTCATTAAAGCCCCCATGATTTCTTAAATAACTTAAAAACACCAGATTATTGTACAACTATATAAACATTTAATTTGCCGATAAAAGATATGTTAATTATGAAGCATGAACACTGAAATGATTTAAAATTGTATTATATATGATATAATTGATTGCCGTAAAAATTATAGCTGCATATATTAACATTTTAATATATTGAATTGAATCAATTATGTTGTCAATATAATGTGGTTTTTTTTTGCGACTGTCATACAAGTTATAGGTTAATACAGCTACAATATATAAAACCAGGATTAATCCACCACTTTTCCACTTTTTTAAGAAAATGCATGTTCCAAGTCACGAAATGACAATCGTTATCAATTCGTTTTACGCTTTTGATTTTCCGTATATAATTTTCCTCTGTATTTTTGTTGTTGTATTTCATTTAGGTACTGTAATGAGAGCAATTAAAATCAGAACTGTATTGGTTGTCTTTTTCAGTTAGACCATAGCCCAATATCCATGCATACATGTAAACATTGTGTTATGACGGATGACCTACAATGTTGACATCTTTAAATAATTGTTTTCATTTATAGATGAAATAGAAATAGGTTCTAGAGTAGTTAAAAAAACGCAGACAACTCGTGAGGAAATACCTTTTGGTACAATAGTCAACATTAACCAATCCAAAAAAGAAGTCCAAGTTCATTGGGACAAGCCTCAAGAAAAAGTTAATCCGCTTGACCTACGTTTATATGACAATGCGCCATCAGGTAGGAAATAGTTAAACTGTGTAATTTTGGTTTAATTTGTGAACAATATACACTCAATTTTATTACCGGGAAGCACTGTGTTCAGAGTTACTGGAACACATATATATATTGATATATTCGATCTCTCTTTTTGATCGTTGCAGGGCAGTTTTCATTAATGAAAAAATCTTACAAAACTGTACAAAAAGATAAAACTGATCACTGTAACCGACAGCTTAGATACATATGCTTGCAAAGATTTCGATAACATGCATATCAGAAAGTACAAATAAAACGGCAAAGTGAGGCAGGTGTTAAAAAAGTAAAGAGATTCTATGGACAATTAAAACCAATCAGTCATAGAAAAACAGCAAACACTATGGCTAAAAAATGAAACGCCACAACATGTAGTCGATAGGTTGACTGTTGTATAACTTAGGAATGTATTCTTATCGCATAGAGTCCTTGATATAGAGTTTCGTCGTAGAAGAAAGTGTTGAACCAAGAGTTGTAAGTGGTAAATTCAACGTTTTATCTTACAAACTATATTTGCAGCTTGTTATTTTAAACTGTGCAGATACTGATTTAATTTAAGTAATCAGATCTGCCTATCATATAAAAATATAAATTTTTCAAGGTAATTAACTGTTTGTTCCAGGAGTAAAGCATTCTAACGTTACATGTGATGAATGTTATACGTATCCTCTACGTGGAATACGATGGAAATGTCTTCACTGTGACAGCTACGACCTTTGCACAGTCTGCTATATGGCTGATGAACATAATGTGAGCCACATTTTCAGTCGAATCCTAAGTGAGGATTCGAAAGGGTAATCATCATTTGTTTTTTTATTCTATTCTTAACTGTTATATTTTGCAGTGTTTTATTTTGTTGGCATATATTTAGGATCGATCAAACGTACTTTATTTATTCACGACTTCTGAACGCATTGAATCTAAGGTTAATAGTAATCAAAGGTACCAGGCTGATAATTTGATAGACCAAATGCGTTTAAAGTTCTTTGCTGGTCCTTATAAGATATCAAAATAAGTCCTGTTTTTCAAGTCAACTGTATGAAACTGCAAAAGTATACGTATACATTTGCTATACTTAATCAACTTACTTATGGAAGTAACACTACGGGTGTGACATATGCAACAGAATCTGTTGACCATTTCGGGAAAACTAAGATCACTTAAAATTTGTGTATGACTTGTGCTCTTTTGTTTACCGCTTGTAGTGTTTTGTAGATATTTGTTCGTTTTGACTTTTGTTTTAAAATTAAAACTGAGAAACGTTAAAGACTTAAACGAATTTCATTAGAAATATGCTTTTTCTCTGTGTTTCAGTGAAGAAATGCCAGCAAGGTTTAACGTGAAATTAACAGGCTATGCATTTGCATTAGGCATACAAGAGAATGCAGAAGTTTCGCTTCGGAAAAACAACAGAAAAAGAGGTAGCACAATTACATATTGTCAGGTTTTGTATTTGAAGTCGATTTTTTCCCTGGTGTAGTTTTTAAGAGAATGTTTAAATTCTATAAAAAAGTAAATTAACAAAAAAATACCACCGGAAACAAAATAGTAAAGCAGTCATGTGTGAATTTTTTTTACAATGATTCATTTATGCTCATGTTCGTATCATAGAACTTTTATGAATTTGATAATGCTAGGTTTCAGTATGTATCGTTTTGGATGTTAAATTGTTTTACAAAGATACATGTAGTATGTATGAACACAGAAGGTTCTAATCATAAATCGAATGCTTGCAGTATTTTTGTGCAATCGATTATCATTCGATTACTCTGATGTTTGTATTTAAGAAATAATTGATGCAAGCTATATACTTTATTGTAGTTTTAACATGGGAGGCATTTTATTCGTGATTATTTTTGCCAGAGCATAAGCGTAAGAAGCACGTTATATAAGAATCATAGATAACAATTGATCACTTAATTAAGAGTAAATATATGTTTTTATCAGTAAATGTCAATGACGTCCTTTAATTTAAAGCAAATTAAAAAAAAGTTAAATACAATTTAATGTAAATTTGTTTGTACTAGTACCCTCTAAATAGTGTACATTAAAGTCTTAAAGAAGTTCGAGCTCAAAGATAAGTGCAAACAGAGAAACTTCATTCAAACTGACAAAATCAAACGTAACCAACTACATGTAACGGATAGAGTGGAAAACAAATGTAATATACCTAAAAGAAGAAGTCGGTGCCTATATGAATATTCACATCATTGAAACGGAAATCTGAAATCAATTTTTGTAAGAAATATTAATTGGGAAGTTCGATGGTTTTAAAACAAATAGCGTTTTCAATTAAATGAACTTTATACAAATATTTTACTTTTTTGAAGAACAAAAATGCAATCATTAATATTTCAGACCTTAAAAGGGATAACTATGCTATTTTTTTAAAAATTTTCAGTTAGATTTGATTGCAAAATTTTACTAATTTAAAATCAGATATGCTGTTCTTTGACTTTAATAAAGAATTATTTTGGTAAACTACAATGTATGTACAAAATGAGCCGTTGTGGATTGAACTATTTGATATGATATGTTGATGATTTGATTTTCACTGCACTTGTTTACGTAGAAAAAAAAACACCATTTCACTTTTAACTGTTGATATCATGTAAATGATGTTTTGATTGAAGGTGTAGTACTAACAATACGAGATGATAAAATTAATGTACAATGGTCAGCCAATCATGAACAAAGTCAGCACAATATCATGGAACTACAATGCGAGAGCACAGTTGCTCGGCAGTTTTATCCTGATCATCTCCCGATACTTGGAAAAGGTAACCATAATTTACTCTTCAAATCATGTACCTATTACACATGATCATGACTGAACTAAATTGAAAAAAACCAAAACAATATTGACCTGACCTTAAAGTTAAGCAGTCTGGATCTACATCAGACTATTGATATAACTCGTATTTATCACTATTTTGTGCATTTTTCCTTCGACCTATTTTTGTGATAATTTTTCATATCATGCTACTCGCTTGAGATGGAAAATTATCGCTAGAAAACTAACGCACGTGTCGTTACTAATGAATATGATATGAAATTGACACGTCGTCATTGGTAAAATAGCGATAAACAGATTATCATTGGTCATCTCAACTCGATTGCAGTTCTCGTTTTCGCCGTACCGGCTCAAGCGAGAAAATCGATCTCGTTGTGATGATCAACGATAATCTATAAGATTTAAATGAAAAGTAGATAACACCAAAAAAAAAAAAAAATAGGTTACATCTCAACATGCTTTATTTTGAAAATGTCTCAACAAGTAAGTGTTTACACCTGTATTATTTTCACATGAATGTTCCGGGTGAAAATTTTTAAAAACCAATACAGAATACTAGATACAGGTATTTTCTATTATATTCATCTTAAAAGATCTGTTGAGCGATATTTGTACAAGTAATTGCGATGTGAATAACAGAATAATATACATATATATTATATAAATATATAGTTACATATAGGTGTAATACCACCAAATCATGGCACGTCACATCTGGTTGTCTACGAAATTAGGTCGAAAAAAATATTCCCTTGATTTTGACAGTTGTAGGTAATTAATCCTACATTTTATTGCAGTAAAAGATTTCTGTGTCATAAGAATATGTCTTGGGTATTTCAAAGCACCATTATTTTTTTTGGGGGGGGGGGGGTTTATAGAATATTTTGTCATCTTCAGGTTACATGGTGACTTAACCTTGTACACAGATAAAAAAAAGGGGAAAAATTTGATTGGTTAACTTCCAGGGATGGTTATTTTCTTATATGCAATGAAATGTTATTTGATTTTTTTTCTATAGTACTGAACAGGATAAAACTTAACTCATTCCAAGTATTTTTTTTATTTTAAACATAGATAAATTCTACACATTATTTTTCGAAAAGTGCAAATTTAACAAAGACTAATAGGGGAATATCAAGGGTGGTATTATACCTATATTATATCGTATTTTCAAATTTCTTACCACTGGCAATGCTTCTCCTCGTGTAATGGTACAATTGTACATGTTATCACGTTAAAACAAAGATTGACACTGACATATATAGTTGAGCGCAATTAAAAGCTGATCGCTGATGTCATGCTGGGAAAAAAAAAGCAGATTAACTTCTAGCTCAGTATTATTCGACCTAATGTGAATGTCTTAACTAAAAAGAAACTTAGTACGAGGTTGAAAAGGGAGGTATTGATAATTTGCTTCTAACGATATATGCAAAGAACGAGGGACTATTTGTCCCCGTTGTTTTTTTTCTTCTTCATTAACTTGGAGATAATTTTAACCATTGAATGAATGGTTATATCAGGAGGTACAGAACAGGGACGTTAATAATATAGCACCGCAATTTAGCGTAAATGAGCGTAAAAAGTATATAACATTACTTATCGATCTGAGTCAAATATAGATATATTGGACTCAGACCGATATTCGTTCTCAAATCGAGTAATTTAGAGAGTATGATGCTCATCATCGATTGATAAACGCTAAAAAAATAAGGTATGGCGGGAATGACCGTACCATATTTGTGTTTGTGCTTTAAATGCTTTTTTATTAATGTTGATTATCTGAATAGATACCCTGGGCTACCTTGACGTTGACTTCAGCGAAAACAAGATAACACAAAAGGTAAATAATAAATTGACTTTTTAAATAGAATTAATTTATATGAATGAATATGTTCTATAATTGTGTATACATATTAAAGATATACACTGAAATCCTACATTTCCTCAGTGATTAATTTGTCATGTAAGCTCAACATATTCAAATTGAATAATTTTCAAACAGGTGAGTGTCATTTTATAAAAGCCTCTAAGTTATGGAATTTATGTAATTGTATGGTTTATTATGATTGCGAATCAATCATATTTTAAAGTGTCAAGCACATTCTAGCATGAAATACAGGACAGTACTTGATTTGCTTATAAACAGTCTAATAAGATCTTTTGGTTTTCATTCTTTGATAACCCTTCATTTTTACTAAAATTACTCGAAAAGGTGTGTCTGTATTAAAATGAAAGTCATTCAGGTTTTTATTGCATTTGACAAATGACAATTAATCTATGATCTAAAAGTTTTTCTTATTTGAATGCATTGTTTAATTCTTTAGTAGACACAATAAGCAAAATTGCTGATATTCAGATAAATAAGGTATGGTCCGTCCGTGACCTTAAATCTTGTTTTGACGATTTTTACACTGAAAGAATACATGACGGCGCCGACTGGACAAAAAAGCATGTTGTTCAAATGACATTCGTTATTGTGGTATATGATTAATTCGAATGCTAGGTGGTTGCATTTAAACAAAACTTTTATGATTAGTGTCACTTGCCTTATGGAAAAATTCCACCAACAGTATTCATATCCTAGTTGTAATATATAAGAATATAAAAGTTTGTATATTATCAGATGTGATTTTAAGCGATTAATTAAGATACCAATTAAATTGTACAGATTCAGGTTAACATTCGGTACCGGATCGAAAAGGAACAGAAACGATCATACAAACCTGTGTTGTATCTCATTTTCGCAAATAATCAAGACACAGATCACAAAAAAGACAGATGCTCACTAATTGATGAAGTCTTTGAATATTCAAGTAGGTAATTCTTAATCTCTAACATTATGTTTACAGTATGCCTACATGTATTTTGTGTCTATGACTCTTATTTCTGCTCTCTATCATGTAAAAGACGCTTTACGAGGATTCATTTTCTTGAATCTAGTCCATACTCATTATTTCTCAATATAATTCCAATTTTCTTTAACATTAACGAAGGAGACACAAATTATAATACAGTGACATTAAATCTCGTAGATCGAAAACAAACTTACAATGTCATGGCAAAAAACTAATGAAAACCATTACATACGACAAAAGGGGCAAATAACAAACACAACACAGTACATTTTAGAAATGAGCCACACCAACGTAAAGAAGTTCTAAATGATAAAGCGATGTAAAAATCAGCATCACTGTTTACAACTTTATTATCACACATATGCATTTTGTACTGATATTTTTTGCATGGCCAATAATAGCCGGAAGTCAAGGTTGGTTATCAGCCCTCGATATTCATTCTCGAGTTTAACTTCCGGTAACCTGTCAATCAAAAACTATTTTTAAACAAGTTGTCATCCGAAGCAGCTAGACGTTCAGGAGAGGTTTCTAACAGATCAAATGACGATGCATGTAAATTCATATAAAAATTGAAAAATGAGAACAAAATGAAAGAAATTTAGAAAGTTACGAATCTGCTGTAGAAGAAAAAAAAACCAGTGGATATCACAAAAAATCCCGTAAAATTTTGACGTCATAAAAAATTTAGAATATATATTTGATGTCACAATGGAAAAGTGATTGTTGTATGACATCGAACGTTCAAGCGGAACATATTTCAAAATCATAGTAGCGATATTGTGTATTCTTCCTCAGAATCATTTGTAAAATGTTACACTTTGAGTCGTTTAATATTTACAATTCTGAAAATTAATATATTAATTGTTAATTATTTGTTTAACTTTTTACAAAACTTTGTCTACTCACTGTGATATATTTGCTTTATTTTTTCGTTTAATGTTTTTTTAAATTTTTGTTGAAAATATCAAACATAATTTGGTATATGCTATCTTTTTCTCTTGCTTGAAAATATGTGATAAAACGATTATTACATGTCATTTTCCATAATATCCGTGATATCAGCTCACGACCAAAATATCAATTCCTTTGATTGATAAGGGAGTCTAGGGCTGATACAAGGGCCACTATGGAAAATACCATGTAATAATCTATAAGTAAAACATATATGTTTAACATTTTTCATAGACGACAATTTACCTGTTACAATATATATGTTAGAACCTCAAGATGTCTGAGACTGATTAGAATTATAAAAAACAAGGTTTACTATTGAAAAATATTTAAAAAAATATTACTTTGGTTCAGGCTTGAAAGTGCAGATATCTTTTTAATATTATTTTAGTTTTAAATCACTTCAAAATTAAGGAATGTTTTTGAGCTTTAATTGGATCTTTTCGTTGGTTATAACAGCTCTATTAGAATTAACTTTCAAATAATTTGATCTCAATAAACACTGAATTATAATAAATTATAGGCATTGCCGAAGTGCGCACGTGAAGCAGTTAAATTGGATATATTGACGGTATAAAATAATAAAACTAAATGTAAAAAGCTAAAAAAATTCTAGAACAAACATATTGAGCATATACATGATACATCTCGTTTTGACATGTGCTATCTTCTCACTTAATTCATTGCTCAGACTGTTTATTTTGTTACAAAAAGATAATCGACTGAGGTTGAACTTGTATTCTAACTTTTAATGAAGACTTTTCAATTGCATTATACTCAAAAGTATAACTCTAATAGAACTATGAAGTGTGAACTTCTTCTGAAATGACACAAATGTAATAATAGAAAAGATGAGATAGATAAAAACATTTTGTTTTGAGTGAATATAGGAAGATTTGGCATGAGTACCAATGACACAACACTCCATCCATGTAACAATTTATAAAAGTAAAACATTGTAGATCAAGGTTCAGCCTTCAACACGGAGCATTGGCTCACACCATATGTCAGTTTTGAAATCATATCGATAGCTAAACTAGATATTTGATGTATGTATTACTACCGCCACTCTTAGGCTTACATCACATAAAACAGAAATTCCAACACATTTACAGATGTTACAAAACTCCAACACATTTACATATGCTACAAAATTCCATCACATTAACAGATGTTACAAAATTCCGTCACATTTACAGACGTTACAAAATTCCGTCATATTCACAGATGTTAAAATTTTTTGTCACATTTACAGGTGGTACACAATTCAGTCACATTAACAGATGTTACAAAATTGCGTCTTACAATGTATATACAGATGAAACGAAATTCCGTCATATAAACAGATGCTACAAAATTCCCTCTTTTTTCCAGATAATACAAGCTTTTATCACATTTAAAGATGCTCCATCACATTTACAGATGTTACAAAATATCGTCTTTTTTACAGATGCTACAAAATTCCGTCACATTTACAGATGATACAAGACTCCGTAACATTTACAGATGTAAACAAAATTCCGTCACATTAACAAATGCTATGAAATGCCGTCACAATTACAGGTGTTATAAGATTCTGTCACATTTACAGATTTAACAAAATTCCGTCACACTTGAAGTTGGTAAAACTTTCCGTCACATTCACAGATGTTATAAAATTTCGTCACATTTACAGATGTTAAAAGATTCCGTCGCATTTACAGATGTTACAAAATTTCGTCACATTTATAGATGTTACAAACGTCTGATATATTTACAGATGCTACAAGATTCCGTCACATTTAAAAGTGCTACAAAATGCCGTCACATTTACAGGTGTTACAAGATTCTGTCACATTTACAGATGATACAAAATACCATCACAATTACAGATGTTACAAACTTGTGTCGTATATACACATTTACAGAAGTTACTAAATTCCGTCACACTTAAAGATGTTACAAGATTCCTTTACATTTAAAGATGTTACAAATTTCTATCACATTTACAGATGATACCAAATTCCGCCACATTCACAGATGTTACAAACTTGTGTCACATATACACAT
Organism: Mytilus galloprovincialis; assembly: GCA_037788925.1. NCBI lineage: Eukaryota > Metazoa > Mollusca > Bivalvia > Mytilida > Mytilidae > Mytilus > Mytilus galloprovincialis. The sequence continues at coordinate 997,469 of JAWDJN010000016.1, forward strand.
TTACAGACGTTACAAAATTCCGTCACATTCACAGATGTTACAAAATTTCGTCACATTTACAGATGTTAAAAAATTGCGTCAATTTTTACAGGTGGTACACAATTCTGTTACATTAACAGATGTTTCAAAATTGCGTCTTATTTACAGATGCAACGAAATTCTCTCAAATTAACAGATGCTACAAAATTCCCTCTTTTTTCCAGATAGTAAAAGCTTTTATCACATTTAAAGATGCTCCATCACATTAACAGATGTTATAAAATATCGTCTTATTTACAGATGCTACAAAATTAAATCACATTTACAGATGATACAAGACATCGTAACATTTACAGAAGTAAACAAAATTCCGTCACATTAACAAATGCTATGAAATGCCGTCACATTTACATGTGTTATAAATTCTGTCACATTTACAGATTTAATAAGATTCCGTCACACTTGAAGATGTTAAAACTTTCAGTCACATTCACAGATGTTATATAATTTTGTCACATTTACAGATGTTATATAATTTTGTCACATTTACAGATGTTAAAAGATTCCGTCGCATTTACAGATGTTACAAAAGTCCGTCACATTTATAGATGTTACAAAAGTCTGATATATTTACAGATGCTACACGATTCCGTAACATTTACAAATGCTACAAAATGCCGTCACATTTACAGGTGTTACAAAATTCTGTAACACTTACAGATGATACAAAATTCCATCACATTTCCAGATGATACAAAATTTTGTCCCATTTACAGATATTACAAACTTGTGTCACATATACAGATGTTACAAAATTCCGTCACATTCACAGGTGTTACAAAATTTTGTCACATTTACAGATGTTCAAAAATTGCGTCACATTTACAGGTGGTACACAATTCAGTCACATTAACAGATGTTACAAAATTGCGTCCTATTTACAGATGCAACAAAATTCCGTCATATTAACAGATGTTACAAAATTCGCTCTTTTTTGCAGATAATACAAGCTTTTATCACATTTAAAGATGCTCCATCACATTTACAGATGTTACAAAATATCGTCTTATTTACAGATGCTACAAAATTCCGTGACATTCACAGATAATACAAGACTCCGTAACATTTAGAGATGTAAAAAAAAATCCGTCACATTAACAAATGCTATGAAATGCCGTCACATTAACAGGTGTTATAAGATTCTGTCACATTTACAGATTTAACAAAATTCCGTCACACTTGAAGATGTTAAAACTTTCTCCCACATTCACAGATGTTATAAAATTTCGTCACATTTACAGATGTTAAAAGATTCCGTAGCATTTACAGATGTTACAAAATTCCGTCACAGTTATAGATGTTACAAAAGTCTGATATATTTACAGATGCTACAAGATTCCGTCACACTTACAAATGCTACAAAATGCCGTCACTTTTTCAGGTGTTACAAAATTCCATCACATTTACAGAAGTTACTAAATTCCGTCACACTTGAAGATGTTACAAGATTCCGTTACATTTAAAGATGTTACAAATTTCTATCACATTTACAGAGGATACAAAATTTCGTCACATTTACAGATGTTAAAAGATTTCGTCGCATTTACAGATGTTACAAAATTTCGTCACATTTATAGATGTTACAAAAGTCTGATATATTTACAGATGCTACAAGATTCCGTCACATTTACAAGCGCTACAAAATGCCGTCACATTTACAGGTGTTACAAGATTCTGTCACATTTACAGATGATACAAAATTCCATCAGAATTACAGATGTTACAAACTTGTGTCATATATACACATTTACAGACGTTACAAAATTCCGTCACATTCACAGATGTTAGAAAATTCCGTCACATTTAGATATGCTACAAAATTCCGTCACATTCACAGATGTTACAAAATTTTGTCACATTTACAGATGTTAAAAAATTGCGTCACATTTACAGGTAGTACACAATTCAGTCACATTAACAGATGTTACAAAATTGCGTCTGAATTACAAATGCAACGAAAATCCGTCATATTAACAGATGCTACAAAATACCCTCTTTTTTCCAGACAATACAAGCTTTTATCAAATTTAAAGATGCTCCATCACATTAACGGATGTTACAAAATATCGTCTTATTTACAGATTGCTACAAAATTCCGTCACATTTACAGATAATACAAGACTCCGTAACATTTAGAGATGTAAAAAAAAATCCGTCACATTAACAAATGCTATGAAATGCCGTCACATTAACAGGTGTTATAAGATTCTGTCACATTTACAGATTTAAGAAAATTCCGTCACACTTGAAGATGTTAAAACTTTCCGTCACATTTACAGATGTTATAAAATTTCGTCACATTTACAGATGTTAAAAGATTCCGTGGCATTTACAGATGTTACAAAATTCCGTCACAGTTATAGATGTTACAAAAGTCTGATATATTTACAGATGCTACAAGATTCCGTCACATTTACAAATGCTACAAAATACCGTCACTTTTTCAGGTGTTACAAAATTCCATCACATTTACAGAAGTTACTAAATTCCGTCACACTTGAAGATGTTACAAGATTCCGTTACATTTAAAGATGTTACAAATTTCTATCACATTTACAGAGGATACAAAATTTCGTCACATTTACAGATGTTAAAAGATTTCGTCGCATTTACAGATGTTACAAAATTTCGTCACATTTATAGATGTTACAAAAGTCTGATATATTTACAGATGCTACAAGATTCCGTCACATTTACAAGCGCTACAAAATGCCGTCACATTTACAGGTGTTACAAGATTCTGTCACATTTACAGATGATACAAAATTCCATCAGAATTACAGATGTTACAAACTTGTGTCATATATACACATTTACAGACGTTACAAAATTCGGTCACATTCACAGATGTTACAAAATTTCGTCACATTTACAGATGTTAAAAAATTGCGCCACATTTACAGGTGGTACACAATTCAGTTACATTAACAGATGTTTCAAAATTGCGTCTTATTAACAGATGCTACAAAATTAAATCACATTTACAGATGATACAAGACATTGTAACATTTACAGAAGTAAACAAAATTCCGTCACATTAACAAATGCTATGAAATGCCGTCACATTTACAGGTGTTATAAGATTCTGTCACATTTACAGATTTAATAAGATTCCGTCACACTTAAAGATGTTAAAACTTTCCGTCACATTCACAGATGTTATATAAATTTGTCACATTTACAGATGTTAAAAGATTCCGTCGCACTTACAGATGTTACAAAAGTCCGTCACATTTATAGATGTTACAAAATGCCGTCACATTTACAGATGATACAAAATTCCATCACATTTACAGAAGTTACTAAATTCCGTCACACTTGAAGATGTTACAAGATTCCGTAACATTTAAAGATGTTAAAAATTTCTATCACATTTCCAGATGATACAAAATTCCGTCCCATTTACAAATGTTACAAAATTCCGTCACATTCACAGATGTTACAAAATTCCGTCACATTCACAGATGTTACAAAATTTTGTCAAATTTACAGATGTTCAAAAATTGCGTCACATTTACAGGTGGTACACAAGTCAGTCACATTAACAGATGTTACAAAATTGCGTCCTATTTACAGATGCAAGGAAATTCCGTCATATTAACAGATGCTAGAAAATTCGCTCTTTTTTGCAGATAATACAAGCTTTTATCACATTTAAAGATGCTCCATCACATTTACAGATGTTATGAAATATCGTCTTATTTACAGATGCTACAAAATTCTGTCACATTTACAGATGATACAAGACTCCGTAACATTTACAGATGTAAACAAACATCCGTCACATTTAGATATGCTACCAAATTCCGTCACATAAACAGATGTTACAAAATTCCGTCACATTTACAGACGTTACAAAATTCCGTCATATTCACAGATGTTACAAAATTTCGTCACATTTACAGATGTTAAAAAATTGCTTCACATTTACAGGTGGTACACAATTCAGTCACATTAACAGATGTTACAAAATTGCGTCTGATTTACAGATGCAACGAAATTCCGTCATATTAACAGATGCTACAAAATTCCCTCTTTTTTGCAGATAATACAAGCTTTTATCAAATTTAAAGATGCTCCATCACATTTACAGATGTTACAAAATATCGTCTTATTTACAGATTGCTACAAAATTCCGACACATTTACAGATAATACAAGACTCCGTAACAATTAGAGATGTAAAACAAATCCGTCACATTAACAAATGCTATGAAATGCCGTCACATTAACAGGTGTTATAAGATTCTGTCACATTTACAGATTTAACAAAATTCCGTCACACTTGAAGATGTTAAAACTTTCCGTTACATTCACAGATGTTATAAAATTTCGTCACATTTACAGATGTTAAAAGATTCCGTCGCATTTACAGATGTTACAAAACTCCTTCACAGTTATAGATGTTACAAAAGTCTGATATATTTACAGATGCTACATGATTCCGTCACATTTACAAATGCTACAAAATGTCGTCACTTTTACAGGTGTTACAAAATTCCATCACATTTACAGAAGTTACTAAATTCCGTCACACTTGAAGATGTTACAAGATTCCGTTATATTTAAAGATGTTACAAATTTCTATCACATTTACAGATGATACAAAATTCCGTCACATCTACAGATGTTACAAACTTGTGTCACATTTACAGATGTTACAAACATTCGTCACGTTTAAAGATGTTACAAATTCCGTCACTTTCACAAATACTTCAAAATTGCGTCACATTTAAAGATATTTCAAAATTCCGTCACATTTACAGGTGTTACAAGATTCTGTCACATTTACAGATGATACAAAATTCCATCACAATTACAGATGTTACAAACTTGTGTCAGATATACACATTTACAGAAGTTACTAAATTCCGTCACACTTAAAGATGTAACAAGATTCCTTTACATTTAAAGATGTTACAAATTTCTATCACATTTACAGATGATACAAAATTCCGTCACATTTACAGATGTTACAAACTTGCGTCACATATACACATTTACAGACGTTACAAAATTCCGTCACATTCACAGATGTTATAAAATTTCGTCACATTTACAGATGTTAAAAAAATGCGTCACATTTACAGGTGGTACACAATTCAGTTATATTAACAGATGTTTCAAAATTGCGTCTTATTTACAGATGCAACGAAATTCTGTCATATTAACAGATGCTACAAAATTCCCTCTTTTTTCCAGATAGTACAAGCTTTTATCACATTTAAAGATGCTTAATCACATTAACAGATGTTACAAAATATCGTCTTATTTACAGATGCTACAAAATTAAATCACATTTACAGATGATACAAGACATCTTAACATTAACAGAAGTAAACAAAGTTCCGTCACATTAACAAATGCTATGAAATGCCGTCACATTTACAGGTGTTATAAGATTCTGTCACATTTACAGATTTAATAAGATTCCGTCACACTTGAAGATGTTAATAGTTATCAAAGGTACCAGGATTATAATTTAGTACGCCAGACGCACGTTTCGTCTACATAAGACTCATCAGTGACGCTCATATCAAAATATTTATAAAGCCAAACAAGTAAAAAGTTGAAGAGCATTAGGATCCAAAATTCCAAAAAGTTGTGCCAAATAATGCTAAGGTAATCTATGCCTGGGATAAGAAAATTCTTAGTTTTTCCAAAAATGCAAAGTTTTGTAAACAGGAAATTTATAAAAATTTCCACATAATTGATATTCATGTCAACACCAAAGTATTGACTATTGGGCTGGTGATAAATTTTCCGTCACATTCACAGATGTTATATAATTTTGTCACATTTACAGATGTTAAAAGATTCCGTCGCATTTACAGATGTTACAAAAGTCCGTCACATTTATAGATGTTACAAAAGTCTGATATATTTACAGATGCTACAAGATTCCGTCACATTTACAAATGCTACAAAATGCCGTCACATTTACAGGTGTTACAAAATTCTGTAACATTTACAGATGATACAAAATTCCATCACATTTACAGAAGTTACTAAATTCCGTCACAGTTGAAGATGTTACAAGATTCTGTAACATTTAAAGATGTTAAAAATTTCTATCACATTTCCAGATGATACAAATTTCCGTCCCATTTACAGATGTTACAAACTTGTTTCACATATACAGATGTTACAAAATTCCGTCACATTCTCAGATGTTACAAATTTTTTTCGCATTTACAGATGTTAAAAAATTGCGTCACATTTACAGATGTTACAAATTTGCGTCACATATACACATTTACAGACGTTACAAAATTCCGTCACATTCACAGATGTTACAAAATTTTGTCACATGTACAGATGTTAAAAAATTGCGTCACATTTACAGGTGGTACACAATTCAGTTACTTTAACAAATGTTTCAAAATTGCGTCTGATTTACAGATGCAACGAAATTCTGTCATATTAACAGATGCTACAAAATTCCCTCTTTTTTCCAGATAGTACAAGCTTTTATCACATTTAAAGATGCTTCATCACATTAACAGATGTTACAACATATCGTCTTATTTACAGATGCTATAAAAATTAAATCATATTTACAGATGATACAAGACATCGTAACATTTACAGAAGTAAACAAAATTCCGTCACATTAACAAATGCAATGAAATGCCGTCACATTTACAGGTGTTATAAGATTCTGTCACATTTACAGATTTAATAAGATTCCGTCACACTTGAAGATGTTAATAGTTATCAAAGGTACCAGGATTATAATTTAGTGCGCCAGACGCGCGTTTTGTCTACATAAGACTCATCAGTGATGCTCATATCAAAATATTTATAAAGCCAAACAAATAAAAAGTTGAAGAGCATTAGGATCCAAAATTCCAAAAAGTTGTGCCAAATAATGCTAAGGTAATCTATGCCTGGGATAAGAAAATCCTTAGTTTTTCCAAAAATTCAAAGTTTTGTAAATAGGAAATTTATAAAAATGATCACATTATTGATATTCATGTCAACACCGAAGTGTTGACTACTGGGCTGGTGATAAACTTTCCGTCACATTCACAGATGTTATATAATTTTGTCCCATTTACAGATGTTAAAAGATTCCGTCGAATTTACAGATGTTACAAAAGTCCGTCACATTTATAGATGTTAAAAAAGTCTGATATATTTACAGATGCTACAAGATTCCGTCACATTGACAAATGCTACAAAATGCCGTCACATTTATAGGTGTGACAATATTTTGTAACATTTACAGATGATACAAAATTCCATCACATTTACAGAAGTTACTAAATTCCGTCACACTTGAAGATGTTACAAGATTCCGTAACATTTAAAGATGTTAAAAATTTCTATCACATTTCCAGATGATACAAAATTCCGTCCCATTTACAGATGTTACAAACTTGTGTCACATATACAGATGTTACAAAATTCCGTCACCTTCACAGATGTTACAAAATTTTTTTACATTTACAGATGTTCAAAAATTGCGTCACATTTGCAGGTGGTACACAATTCAGTCACATTAACAGATGTTACAAAATTGCGTCCTATTTACAGATGCAACGAAATTCCGTCATATTAACAGTTGCTAGAAAATTCGCTCTTTTTTCCAGATAATACAAGCTTTTATCACATTTAAAGATGCTCCATCACATTTACAGATGTTACAAAATATCGTCTTATTTACAGATGCTACAAAATTCCGTCACATTTACAGATGATACAAGACTCCGTAACATTTACAGATGTAAACAAAATTCCGTCACATTAACAGATGTTACAAAATTCCGTCACATTTACAGACGTTACAAAATTCCGTCACATTCACAGATGTTACAAAATTTTGTCACATTTATAGACGTTGAACAATTGCGTCTCATTTACAGGTGGTACATAATTCAGTCACATTAACAGATGTTACAAAATTGCGTCTGATTTACAGATGCAACGAAATTCCGTCATATTAACAGATGCTACAAAATTCCCTTTTTTTTCCAGATAATACAAGCTTTTATCAAATTTAAAGATGCTCCATCACATTTACAGATGTTACAAAATATCGTCTTATTTACAGATTGCTACGAAATTCCGTCACATTTACAGATAATACAAGACTCCGTAACATTTAGAGATGTACAAAAAAATCCGTCACATTAACAAATGCTATGAAATGCCGTCACATTAACAGGTGTTATAAGATTCTGTCACATTTATAGATTTTACAAAATTCCGTCACACTTGATGATGTTAAAACTTTCCGTCACATTGACAGATGTTATAAAATTTCGTCACATTTACAGATGTTAAAAGATTCCGTCGCATTTACAGATGTTACAAAATTCCGTCACAGTTATAGATGTTACAAAAGTCTGATATATTTACAAATGCTACAAGATTCCGTCACATTTATAAATGCTACAAAATGCCGTCACTTTTACAGGTGTTACAAAATTCCATCACATTTACAGAAGTTACTAAATTCCGTCACACTTGAAGATGTTACAAGATTCCGTTACATTTAAAGATGTCACAAATTTCTATCACATTTACAGATGATACAAAATTCCGTCACATTTACAGATGTTACAAACTTGTGTCACATATACACATTTACAGACGTTACAAAATTCCGTCACATTCACAGATGTTACAAAATTTCGTCACATTTACAGATGTTAAAAAATTCCGTAACATTTACAGGTGGTACACAATTCAGTTACATTAACAGATGTTTCAAAATTGCGTCTTATTTACAGATGCAACGAAATTTTGTCAAAATAACAGATGCTACAAAATTCCCTCTTTTTTCCAGATAATACAAGCTTTTATCACATTTAAAAATGCTCCATCACATTAACAGATGTTACAAAATATCGTCTTATTTACAGATGCTACAAAATTAAATCACATTTACAGATGATACAAGACATCGTAACATTTACAGAAGTAAACAAAATTCCGTCACATTAACAAATGCTATGAAATGCCGTCACATTTACAGGTGTTATAAGATTCTGTCACATTTACAGATTTAATTAGATTCCGTCACACTTGAAGATGTTAAAACTTTCCGTCACATTCACAGATGTTATATAAATTTGTCACATTTACAGATGTTAAAAGATTCCGTCGCACTTACAGATGTTACAAAAGTCTGTCACATTTATAGATGTTACAAAAGTCTGATATATTTACAGATGCTACAAGATTCCGTAACATTTACAAATGCTACAAAATGCCGTCACATTTACAGGTGTTACAAAATTCTGCAACATTTACCGATGATACAAAATTCCATCACATTTACAGAAGTTACTAAATTCCGTCACACTTGAAGATGTTACAAGATTCCGTCACATTCACAGATGTTAAAAAATTCCGTCACATTCACAGATGTTACAAAATTTTGTCAAATTTACAGATGTTCAAAAATTGCGTCACATTTACAGGTGGTACACAAGTCAGTCACATTAACAGATGTTACAAAATTGCTTCCTATTTACAGATGCAAGGAAATTCCGTCATATTAACAGATGCTAGAGACTTCGCTCTTTTTTCCAGATAATACAAGCTTTTATCACATTTAAAGATGCTCCATCACATTTACATATGTAACAAAATATCGTCTTATTTACAGATGCTACAAAATTTCGTCACATTTACAGATGATACAAGACTCCGTAACATTTACAGATGTAAACAAAAATCCGTCACATTTAAATATGCTACAAAATTCCGTCACATTAACAGATGTTACAAAATTCAGTCACATTTACAGACGTTACAAAATTCCGTCACATTCACAGATGTTACAAAATTTCGTCACATTTACAGATGTTAAAAAAATGCGTCACATTTACAGGTGGTACACAATTCAGTCACATTAACAGATGTTACAAAATTGCGCCTGATTTACAGATGCAACGAAATTCCGTCATATTAACAGATGCTACAAAGTTCCCTCTTTTTTCCAGATAATACAAGCTTTTATCAAATTTAAAGATGCTCCATCACATTTACAGTTGTTGTCTGACTTATGATTTTTGATGTTACACTATGACCTTATTTTTTTTCTGATTTTATTTTAATTTTAAAACATGTACATACTTTTATGTTATATTAATGACTTATTTCGAAATAATTCTGAACCGATTGTTTTGAAGAAAGAACCAAATTGCCATGCCATGTCATCGGACAGAAGGTACTTTTTCTGCATGGTTCTTCACGTGTTGTATGTATACATCATACTACTAGTGACCGTACAATCAAGGTAACTGAACATTATGTTCGAAATAGCAAACTAGTTGTTTTGACATACAGGCGTTCTTAAAATCAATCTGACGTCACAATGTTACTTTGCATTCATAATTTATATTTTGAAAGAAACATAATCCATTGCATTCAATCTCTTAAACAATTTGCAATAAAACTAATACTTGTCATACAGGTTGCCAAAGATAAGCTTGTCTCATACAATGGTTAAAAAATCAAATAATGCTACAGGTATCTCAAAACATGTTTTCATATGCAATTGGTATTGCATACTTCATTACTTACGTTGATTGAAATGGTCAACTTTTTTAATCTGGATATGTAATTTTATTGAGGCTTAGTCTGTACAATCGTTATGAGACATTAGTTTAACATGTTTTTCGTCTTCGTGTTTTCTTTTCACACAAACGTTCTCGATGATGACGGTTATTCCAATCACGTGTTATGTGCATGTCAATTGGTATCGAATGTTTGTTTTCATTATCTAATTCAATTTTTAAAAAGCTTGTATTGTATTGTCCTCCGCATTTCACTTTTTTTTTTACATATTTTTCAAATTTATGGTTTGGCCTGGTATCAAAGTTGTTTGTGTTATAATTTGTTGATATCCTAACATGATCTAATTTTTAATCAAAAATAGGAATTGGTGACAAAAGGTTTTCGAATTTTCGAAAGAGGGGAGACAAACACGGAAGAAAGTGAAATCAAATATTTCATCAGAATGGCAGAATGTTAGTATTCCAATAGTTCTAATGAGAATCGGTTGGGTTTACAGCAAAACAGATATAATTAGCTTCCTAATTGTGAACTTTCAATTTTTATGTAGCAATTTTCAGCTGCGCATGTATAAAGAGTGTAAATATTCTAGTTGACACGATTTACCAGGGCTTCGTTTCTTATCATGATTTCTTTTTCTTTTTTCTAATTATATAGTTTATCTAATATTCAAGCATGATCCCCCAATTTAGCCATACAAACTACCACTTTAACCACAGAAACATATCTGAATTATTCATGCAAAAAAGGTGCAGCACTTTATTAAATACACATTGAAAATAAATTATGATTTGCATTATAATTACAAACACCTTTTCATTGCAGATGTGTTAGATGAGAAAGTTCTGCCAGTAATTATTTCCATGCGTAATGGAGGATTGAATGAAGACGTATTAGTTAGTGCTAATAGTTTATTACTCCCGATTATTCGATTGAAGGTACGAAATTCTGGTAACAACATGATATTTGTTTCATGCATTTTTCAGCGATACACGGCTTTCTCAACGTGTTCGATTCCCTCGTATATAAACGAAAGAAATCTCTGTTTTATCGACAAATTATAACACAAGGGTTTTCGAAAGCAAAAACTAGTCAAAACATTTACTTAATTTTATCATCGCACAAAGGCTTCATTTGGTAATATAAATCAACATGCAGGCATTTTATACGTTCAGATATTTTACATTTAAACTTTTATGATACTTTTATATACAAAAACAAATATGCCGTCATTCACCTCAAACAGGTCACAATCTTCCCAAACCTTTAAACACACTTTTTTCAGAAGCGATATAGTGACGATATTGTCGGAAGGTAATTAAAGGTGGCATGTTTTGGAATAGAAATTGACTTACTCATGGATTTTTTGCATCGGTAATAAACACAATTATTCTATAACCAGTTGTTGGCGGGTTATGTTCTTCTTTTTAATTTTACGATTATTTGATAATAAACCTCGCACGGGAGGGATTGCGTTTGTTTTTCTGTCAATCTGTCTAAATAAGGTCTGGACCTGGCATGCCAGTAACAGCTAGTAGTCCTTTGCTAATCTATGTGTCATTGTCATTTTTCTTAGTTGCTTCTGTGATCTATAAGAATCATGTAATTAGACTCAGGCTGCTTTACTAAGCATATTGATGTAGGTTTGCATATTCTTCATTTTGCAGGAGGTACAAAATGAAGTTTAAGATTCCACATTTTTTTTTAACCCCGCCGTATTTTCACACATGTCCCAAGTCAGGAGCCTCTGACCTTTGTTAGTCTTGTATTTTATTAGTCTATTACAGTGACTTGACTGTTAGTGTTGCTCTCCAACAATTACAACCCATTCAAAATTCTGACCAAATTGCAAATTGTTTTATCAAACCAAACTGCTCAACTGGACAGAATTTTGAACAAACCTTTGAGTAAAAATGAGAAAGTGCAAGGTGATCAATTAAAACATACTGACAATAATCCTATATCATTTCGGTCCCCTTTAATGTTCTTGTTAAAAATAAGTGTAACAGTTTGTGTAAATATTTTAAAGTCATTGTCATGCTATATATATTCATAATAATCATACATCATTTGAATTAAAACATCATATATTCAGTTAAATATGTTTGAAATAACAATATGTTATTGATAAGTTTCCATGGGGCGATAACCTAAAACATTATTCTTTTGAATAAAGACTCTTTTAAAGAAAAAAATATTATCTCCCTATAAAAACTTCCTAAAAACATATTGTAATATCACACATATTTTACTAAATATGAAGTGTTTTAATTCACATATTAATGTCTGATTCTTATGAATATAGAAGACTTTTCGAAAGAAAAACTATATGAAAGCTTAGTTTTTTATTTTTTTTATATAGCAATTCAAAATTGCAACAGTTAACCTTTAGCACGACAATGACTATACAATATCTATACAAACTGTTAGACTAGAATTTCACAACAATATTAATGTGGAGTTAAAGTTTTATAGGATTGTAAGTATGTTTCTTTTTATCACCTTGCACTTTCACAACTTGATTAGTTTTCTACAGCAGTTTGTTCAAACTTCTGACCAGTTGAACAGTTTAGTTTTATAAAACAAATTGTAATTTAGTCTGAATTTAAATAAGTTGCAACAGGTGGACGGCAACACTATCAGTCAAGTCACAGTATTATGTTTCGGAGTTTAGTAACATTCATTTTCACTGAACAAGTACACATTTTGGCTGAGGGGGCCAGCTTTAGCCACCTCCGTTTGCGTGATTTCCCCGCTGTGTTGAAAACCAGTGGGTGCCTTCGACTGTTTTTTGCTCTTTGGTCTACTTGGTGTCTCTTTGTCACATAATCATATTAGTCTTAACTCTAAGACAAAGATGTTTAGTAATGGCCTCAAATGGTATCATTCATGAAAAATTAAAAAAAATATTAGTAAAATTTTTGTACGTAAGAAACATATTTTTATGATGTTATCAACAGATGTAATTTTTAAGACAATTCACTACATTTTATTATGACACTTTTCGGGAGATTAACTTGGCGTCTTTTTTATATGCCTCTTATCATAGAAAAGCAGCCCAGACGTAACTGTTTTGACGCTTGAAAATGGTTCCATTGAAAAAGCAACTGAGCATATGACAAATTCAAAGACTCCTTGGACAGTCAGAAAATCAGAAACTCAAATTACAATTAATAATGCAGAAACAACAGAAGAAATTTCAGCTATCAATGAGGTGCAAAGTAATTTGGATTTCGAAGCTCTAATATGTCATTTGGTTATCGGAGGTACGTTTATTCCAAATAACAGTAGTAAACTATATATTAAATGTATGTGTCATGTCACTGGTAGTTCATTTTCCTTATGATTAAAGAAGCTGTGATGTAGTATTATATGTTATTTTGTTTATGCCCCACCTACGATAGTAGAGGGGCATTATGTTTACTGGTCTGTGCGTCTCTTTGTACTTCTGTTTGTCGGTTCGGTTTTGGTCAATGTAGTTTTTGATAAAGTTAAAGTCTAATCATCTTGAAAATTTACACATGCTCCCTAAGATATGATCTTATTAATTTAAAACCCAATTTAGATTGTTAATCCCTATTTCACGGTATATTGAACATAGCAAATGATAGTGCGAGAGGTGCATCCGTGTTCTATTGACATTTTTTTTGGGTTTTAGTATGCTTATAAAATGAAAGCATACCCTTATTAGTTAAAAAAAAAACTAGACTAGAGTAATACAAATCTATATATTATAGTTGTACAAATTCAAATTAATGTTTAAATAAAGATCATATTTAGTGTATGTTCAAAGAAGAATAACATGAAATTTATGAACAATGAAGTTTTTAGTTTATTGTCAATACACAAATGACTTTTTTTCCGAGGTAGTCGGTATAGTTTCGGTGTGTGCCCTTTGAACTTAAGGACGCTTAACTATGGCAACAGAATACGCATGCTCGAAAATCCTTTCTGTGATTGGACAAAATGCTGTCATGGTGGGTGATTTGGTTGTGTTTGAACAAACGTCTCGTTAATTATATCGTGACGGAAAGCAAGTGAAAAACTATAAATATTTGAACTAGATCTTACAAAGATTTATATTTTTATTAAAATAATTGTTTTTCCAATAGCTCTTTGCATCCGTGACAGCTGTTTATTCAGGACAATTATATAATTTTTAATGTAAACGTTGTTGTACGAACGTACATGACTTTTAGAACGCACCTACACATGTGCGATATCCGCGGGGTTTTGGTGAATGTAAACAGAAAAATACGAGAACCGAGAATACTGAAGACAAACAGAGAAAACGTTATTTAAATGGTCTCTTTGTGCTTCTCAAGGTTATTGAAATGATAGTTTTAAACATATACTCAAATTTAAATACGTCGGATATCTTTTTTAAAGATAGTTCTTGTTAATTTGTAGTTTTAAAACGAAAATGATCCTATTTGATCTATAAAAGACAATCTGAGTAAATAAACAGTTATACAGTCTTTACATTCAGAAACGTTCCTTATTGGTCTTCTTCATTTGTTACTAATACAAGGTCGAGCAAGCATAGCCTTTAAAAAAAAGACAACCAACAGATTTTCAACATCTTTCTGTGCATAGGTATTTAACAAATGTTAAATTTGAGGCAACAATAAGAATAATACGAATGTATTGCCATTAATTCAATAAAAAAAAGCTTTTAGTTTTTTTTCTCGTTGTAATACAATTGATGTCGTTCGTATATAAGCACTATGCAACAATTGTAAATACACTATTTTGAAATCATTTATTTTTTTTATTGCAGTCGCAATTTCTAACAAACAAAGAGTATACGTAAGTTTATATAAACATGCTTATAAAACATTGTTTTTTTTTATAATTTTCTTCAAAGAAACAGAACTAACATTTTACTAAAGACAAAATAATATGAAACACACCAAAATCACCATCAAAATCACGCGATGATCTCGGGTACCGATTTGCAGACAAAATAATGAACTTCTTTAGAGTGGAAGGTCATACATTAAAAATGAGTACTTGCATATAACTGATATAATGAAAAGTTGGAATACGGATTTAGTTTATGTCTCTTTTCCAACAATTTGACAATTCAAAATTTCAAACCAGTAGCGAATGGAATGTTCCTAATACAAATCAATATCAACGTAAAACTTGATCTTTTTAAACTATGTAAGTAAAAAATAATGCTTCTTGATGGTTCTATACATTTTACAACTACTTGATAACAATTGAGTGATTATAAGGTGCTTAAAGCTACATCGATACGCTTCGATTGTTTTGTAAATCTTTAGATATATTGACTTTTAGGATGTTCACTCCACTTTTTTAAAATAAAAAGCCTTTCAAAAGACTGTTAACAATTAAAAGTATAAGAATAACAGAACTCCAAAAGCACAAAAATGAGGTCCGTGGCCTTTTAACATTGACACCTTTTTTCTTTAAAACAAACTATGAAAATAAAACAGATGTTATAAGATTTTAACCAATGCCTATTCAAACTATATCATGTTTATGTAATTAAATTATGAAAAAAAGTAGAAGTTAGCGTAAATTTGTTTATTGGCATAACAAGGATAACTTCCGATTATCTGAAAAATTAAAAAAACAAGAGATGCAAATATCCTTAAGTAAAAATTATTGACAATTTTAGGAGACAGACAAGGAAATGTATGTAAACATATTATCCATGTACCTTTTGAAGATTGGAAAATGGCGCATTCCAGAAGATGCTTTTAAGATGGCATTTGATCATCGATCTATTGAATACATTTATGAGCAGGTAAAAAGTAAAAATAAAATATTAACCAACATATCAGAAAGAAGATGTGGTATGATTTCCAATGAGACATCTCTCCACCAGAGACAAAAATGACACAGAAATTTACAACTATAGGTCACCGTACGGCCTTCAACAATAAGCAAAGCTCATACCGCATAGTCAGTAAATAAAAGTCCACGAAATGACAATGTAAAGCAATTCAAACGATAAAATTTACGGCCTTATTTATGAATGCCTTCCATTTATAGATAACACAAGATAAATTGTCCATTGTTCAAGTGAATTATAATAACTGCCGTTATCAAACTAATGGTTGTAATTAAGGACAATTAGTTCAATAACTTGAATGAGAAGTTCCATATCCAACATGTTTTCGTTTTACAATATACAAATACAGAGATGTGATATGATTACGGTATTTAAAAATGTGATTACCCCGTACCATATAGTCGGCCATAAAATGCTCCGACGTGAATTGTTAACAAAAGTAGTTATAAAAAACTAATATGACAGACACGAACCATCGACAATCATATACATTAAACTATCGACTTCAGACAAGCACATACAGCCTGTTAACATATTTCATTCATCTTTGTTTTTATTGGTTACAAACTTCGTGTAGCAATGACATGTACTTATATGATTTGTTCAAGCAACAGTTCCATGTACCATTGACTTTATAATGTGATTTTTCAACATTATTTTTGATGCAACAAAGTCAACACTAGAAGGGGATATTATGCATATATTTTATATATAATATTAATCTCCAGACTCTTTCGACAACTACCTTCTTAAGGTAACTTGAGGGATTGTCCGGTTGTGTTGAACACCATTTGGTGGCCTTGGGCTCTTTGTTGCTCATTGGGCGGGTTGATATCTTTAAGACAATTGTTTACTATCTCTATTTTATAACACATAGGCAAAATGATGATAGAGTAGATTATTACCCCGATAATTGTCAACTATTTGAAAGAAGCTTTTGTCTATTTTTTGTGCTATTGTAACATTTCCTGACCGGTGTGAGAAAAATATTTCTCCTCACTAGTGAAAAATCTGTTCTCAGCAAATGATTGGTTAACATTTAATTGTAACGTTAAATTTTCTGGTTTTCTTCTGAATTTTCTTATTGTGACGTCATGAAAAAATGCGACCATGCATGATGACGTCACATCAAAAGTACACAACTTTCCTCAAATCTTTGAAAAGGAAGGATAAAAATCATTAGAAAAACAGATTCTACCATTGTAACTCGTGTTTTACGATATTTCTCCATTCTCAACAGTTAAATTTTAGTTATTTGAAAAGCTCGACAAGCCTCGCGCTTTAGATATTAAAACTGTCTCGAGGGGAGAAATATCGTAATACACTTGTTGCAGTTGTGGAATCTATATATCACCCTCTCAGCTATGTGTTATTTGTTTTTCTGAATATTCTGTTATTACTGTCTATAAAATTTCAAATTTAAAGCTATAAACTATTACCGTTGTACATAACAATCATCCGTATTTGATAACATGTGCAATTGATCAAGTGGCTTCATGAAGGGTCATATAGTATTAGTCAAGGGAAAGAGCAAATCTCATTCACCGTATTACCCAATCAAAGTGTGACATTCTAATTTGAAGTTAAATAAATCAAGATGATGACCTAGATTACTGATCGAAAACTACAATGATAGTGTTTCTTTTTGGATATAAAGCAATGTTTAGACACATATTTTATTATTGAGGTGTTTTTGATATCGAGATTAAATGGGGAAACTATATACATGTGATGTATGACCGCTTATAGGATTTGACTACTGCATTTGCCAGTGGATTACGGAATGACTTGGAAGCATTGTCAGCAGATTTTAAGGAAAAAGGTGAGTATATTATAAAGCTGATAATTTTAAACATTAGGTGAAATTCTCAACAACAAAAAAAAACAATGAGTACCTGAAATAAGTTTATCAAAATATGTACTTTATTGATGAAAAAATAAGCGAATAAAACAAAATGTTCATTGACATTACCTTCAACTAAAATTTCTAGTGAGTTAATAAATTTCTAGTAAGATAATAAATTTCTAGTAAGTTAATACAATACAACTGAACAAAGAAATAAAACGACGAGTGCCGTGTACGGTGCAAGAAATGGTTACCCTTCCGGAGTACCTGATTTCACTCCCGGTTTTTAGTGGAGTTCGTTTTGTTTCTTATTTATTATGTTTAACTGTTGATGTAAATGTCCTTTGGTTTTGTGAGTCTTTGTTTACTCCTTGGTTTAGATTGTTATTGTCTTTTCTTATTTGTTTTATAAATATATATGTTACTTTTGATAATAATATTTGTTGAGCGATCTTGAGAAGGCATACTGAAACTAATGGCAAAACTAATACATATGTTATCATGGTTATCGTTAATATATCCATCCACGTTTTCAAGAAAGTTTATTTTTTGTATGTAGTCTACTTTAAACTTTTCACAAGAAGACAATTATTTGTAAATGCTGTGATCTCTGCAATATTAATCTATGTTAGCATTTTTTACACTTTTTTACACATTAACCGTTTTATTATTTCCAGTTAACATAAGTAGATGATGGCCTATGTGGCTATATGATCATAAAATGTGTTTACTTAGAAAAGATAACCATTTTATTATCTTTTCTTTAACTCGTGTTTTTTAATTAATACTATTGTAAAAAAAAGATATTTCATTGTACTATAGTCTTCTAAATCTTGATGTATTTTAATAGATATCAAGCGGACAGTCTCGAATTCTGATGTCATTGGGCTCATATATCTAGCATTACTGCGGAAAAAGTTTTATTCTGGGGCAACCCAGCTTATAGATACAGGATTTGTAAGTCAGTTGGTAAATTGATCTTACAAAATATTAATTTGCTGATCAACTATAATGAATTAAAAGGTTGCAAATAAGTTTTTAGTTATTGATATTCTGCTTAGTATTAGGCGATTTTGACCATTTTCTCAAAGTATTTCATTTACAATGCTAAAATCAATTATTGAAAATCTAAATATTGAATCTATATCTGAACGGAACTTCGCATATGTTTCATTTTGTTTTAATTTTAAATAAAATCATTATTATATTCAGTGCTTTGTGTTGCTGCAAAAAGCATATTGAATTTTATTTGCAATTTTAGTTGTTATTGTCAAATGTTACATCCAGGAATACGAATACCAACATGAATCATTTGGAATCTTAAACAACGATACGTATTTACCAATTCATCGTAATGTTGTTTTCGTTTTCACTATCCTTATAATTTTGTTTTGGGGGAAAGAGGGGGGATGATCAATATTCATAATTTGTATCTTTATTTTTTGTTTTCTAGCTTGATGATTAAATCATTATATCTTGTTAGAATGAACATTAAAGAGCCCATGATGTGCTGTCTTGTGATCAACTTTAGTAAAGATTGAAAGATCTTATTTTTAGGGCTCTTGTTTAAAATAAATTCAATAGGTATTGGTCGTATCACTTTGAATTTAAATAGTGCTTTTGTAGATTTGCTATCAATCAATTTCTTTTTTTTAATCCCAACGTTTTCGTGTTAAAAGTAGCAAACCATTTGTTGTGTACACGAACATTTGTTTTACTTGTATCTACTTCTATTGAATATTTCTAAGCAACGAATTGAACTATATGAAAAAAAATTAGAAAGTAGATACATGTACTCTATCACAAAGTAAAATTGTATTTCTCTGGAAAAAAATAAATATTCATTATCTGTTCTATCTTGTAGGTTCGCATTCGTCATATTTTAGTCGGATGCAAAATTCTACAAGACGCTACTGAAGATAAGAAGAATGACCAAATACAGAGGGAGACAACACAGAGATTAAAACTGTAAGGGAAATTTCAATGCAAAAACCATACTGAAAGCGAGGCCGTTTGTCAAAACGCAAATTCGTTTGATTATTTTCTTTACTTCAAAATCATAATAATGGTATAATAAATGATTTAAAAAAAAGTATAATATACCTTTTAGCATGGGTAATTAAGTGTAGGGCACATTAACGTTTTGAATTTTAGGTAATTAAAACTTATAGGAACAGTTTTCATTTTAACCTCATACTAGGTAATTAAAACTTATAGGAACAGTCTTCATTTCAACCTCATAACTTGTGTTCTTTTATGCATGTTGGTGTGTGCACGTTTTATCGAGTAGGTTGTTTATTGATAGCGTTCTTCACAAATACACTTTATTGTAACTGACTGCTGATGATTTTTTTAATTCAAATGCAAGCAATTTTGTAAACAAGATATCAGGACTTTGGTGAATAATATACAGAGCTCATTGCTTATGTTAGTTTATGCAAACTTTTTTGATAACTTGTATATATAAAAAAGAAGATGTGGTATGATTGCCAATGAGACAACTCTGCACAAGACACCAAATGACACAACAATCAACAACTATAGGTTACCGTACGACCTTCAACAATGAGCAAAGCCCATACCGCATAGTCAGCTACAAAAGGCCCTGAAATTACAATATAAAACAATTCATACGAGAAAACTAACGGCCTAATCTATGTACAAAGAATGAACGAAAAACAAATATGTAACACATAAACAAACGACAGCCACTGAAAAACAGGCTCCTGACATGGGACAGGCACATACATCCAGAATGTGGTACGGGGTTAAACATGTTAGTGGGATCCCAACCCTCCCCAACATAAGAACAAAGATTGGATGTGAATATATTTAATATACTAGTATACGTTTTGTACTACCCACTACTCATACATCGAAAAAACACTGCCAACGCCATGGTAAAAAAAAACGTAAATCGACGAAAAAACAAACACCATTGCACAAAACACAATATAGAAAACTAAAGAGAGAGCAACACAAACCAAACCAAAACCCGTGGAGATCTCAAGTGGTCATGAAGCATAAAATTCCAAAAATAAAAAATGTCACCATTAAGACAATCAATGCAATAACTTTACAAACTCTGATAAAGACTTGTGGAGAACTTAAACTCTCAGATATTTTTCTTTATGTTATGTCAGTGTAAATAAATTCAAAGTGCATTTGTTGTCATTTCAATATAACAAAAAACTACTGAAATAAATTGTAGTAAGAAATGATAACCATATGTGCTCAATCGTTTAATTATAAATTGTGTCTCGATGTGTCAAACTCTATTACTGATGCGGTATTACACAGGTAGTATCAGTCAAAACATAATTAAGAAACATTACCTTAAAGACTAACACGATTTAGAACTACATCTACTAGTATATCTGAGTATAAATATAATATATAGTTACCAATGCCTCAATACAAAAAAAAAAAACGCATCTCCATACTTTGCAATCATATTTGGAAAAGTGTCAAAACTGACGACTAGATCATGGATTAAAGATTTGTCATTTATATTATCTAAATGTTCAGTCAATGGGTCTATTTCATAGATATTTCACTGAGCGTGCAACCCTTATCACAGGATTTATTTATGAGGCTACATCAAACAACAATTCAGTTGAAAATGATCTCGGTGAATCAGTGAATCATGCTGGTCGTCTTTTGGTAAACCATGGGTACTTAAAAGATGCAATTAAGACGAAGAATAAGGCTTTTCTTGACAACAAAACCGTTACAGATATTCTGAATAAAATGTGGTACGGAGAGGAAAAATCTTTTTTCCGTAAGGTATGGGATAAGTATGCATATTGAATAAACGGGGAACACAATGAGATAGTGCTCATCTTGAATATGACGGACGCAGGTCGGGACCGCACGCTTTAAAAAATTGTAAATGCAACGTGATACACTATATTTTAATGCAATCTGTTCATTAAATGTTTAAAATGTTTATGAAGCAAATTTCAGCAAATTTCGAAAATAACTTAGTAACACTGTGAGCGATTACAACAAAATCATGTATTTTGTATTATATAGTTATTAAACAAACTCACAGACCTATACTAAAATGTATGAGAAAAGGGTATTGCATGATGATAAGCATCAATCTTGCAGCTAGATATGAACTGAATAACACGAATATTGCAACCTGTAATATTTAATGTACATTTACGAGTAACCATTTGCCATTCAATGTGGTAGATATCGTTACTAGTTTACTAAAAACAAGACAAACAGAAACTATTATCATACAAAAAAATCACTTGATTCCTCTATGAATAAATGTGTGAATATTGTTGATATCCGCAAATCACATTTCGAAATTAATTCAAAAATAAAAAAAAAAAGTTTATTCTTATGTTGTGTTATTACAGCACTATCCCAGGTTACTGTTAGTTAATATTGGTTGTTCTAGCTGACAAACATGTTTAACCTAGCCAAGTTATGTATGTTCCTGGGCAAAGTAAGGATCAACTCCATGTGTTTCTTTATTATGTTCAGTTAATCAACCAACAGAGTCAATGGTTCACGTGGATCATATTTGGCTTTTGTAAATTATTTTCTCGTTTGAATTGTTTCCCATTTCCATGTCTAAGCCATTATGGGCGACCATCCGGTATAAGATTTCTTATTGTTGAAGGCCAAACGATGGCCATAAGATTGCATTATTTCAAACGAGTGTTTTCATTGGCTGTTGACATCAACTGAAATCAATTGAATACATGACGAAAAAAGCAACCGGGTAAAGAAACATATGTCACACTATCAAGCATATATACATAACTTTTATTGACAAGCTGAAGCCAGTTTCTTTCATTGATGGCATTGAGCTGTTTTTGCTGTATGGTTGAGTGTTTTAGTATTTCCTACGCTTTTTCCGCTTTAAGTCTCAATTCTAAATCTTCTACCAAAGGGAAAGTTAAGAAGAGTATGCAGATATGAATATAAATTTAACATAAATAGTTTGATATACGAATAACAAGTCAAAAGTATCAGAAAAAAATAAGACTCATTGCTTTTTCCTACGATCTCGTGCTAATCACACAAGATCATTTGACAATATTGAAAAAGATGAAATTCACCAATGCACTGATATTTAATATGATTTATATACAAATTTTCTGAAACGGGATATGTAATTTCAACAATATATCGATTGATTTAGTGATAACAGACAAATCTGACCTTCGGTCTACTACAGAACCATCATAAATTACCAGTATTAATCGGACCCTCTTTATATCTATCTAAGCTTTTATGATACAGAAGAAATTCCCCTTTTGTAAATTAATCGTTTTATTAAGCTTTTTCCTTATCAGGTAATAATGGTCATCTCTATTTGATGGGGCCTAATACTTTTCAAAATTCTCCCTAATGATGCATCATCTTAACGTGGTCTTTTTGGGAAAACAGTGTCTTAGCCTTTTTTAACGACAAACTATTTTTTTTATATGTTCAGTTATCGGTCTTCGGAGTCAATGGTTCAAGTTTATCATATTTGTTTTTCGTAAATTGTTTTGTCATGAATGAGACGGTAAGTATTCTTGTTTGAAGTGTTTAACATTTTCATGTCGTTGACATTAAAGCCGATTATACGATATGGGGTTTTATCACTGTTGAAGAACGAACGATGACGAACTCCATTAGTTTCATTAATATGTTCAGTTCATAGGTCATCGGAAGAAATATGAACTTTGTTCCGCGTAATAGAAAGTATTTTTCGATTTCCGATGAAGTCTTTCAAACTTGGGCCTATAATTTGTGTGTGTGTTTGAATTTATCAGCTTTCCAATGTATATATATAAGATTTAACCAAAATCTATATATTTGGAAAGTTATGGATATAGAAGAACGCATCCACTAATGCCTTCAGTATTGATTTGTTTTTGTATACGTTCAGAATCAAAGTTACACAATGTATGCCAGTGTATGTACATGAGCACTAAGGATTTTCGAGTTGCATTACAAATTTTTAAGAGCCAATTAACATTGACAATACCTTTTGTTGTGCTGAAATATTTTTTAGAAGGATAACTTTCATCTTATTCGTAAATGCTTATATTTAACCACCACAATTGAACAAACCGTAACAATGGTAAAACAGATACAATATTTTTCTTCCTCTCAATCCCTGAATTGAACTTTGACTGTCTGGCGTATTTAATTATAATCCTGGTACCTTAAATAACTATCTTCTCATTTCTATAAGGTTTTTTACTATATCGACTAACAGATTTGGTGCACAAACAATATAAAGACACTGCATACATTCTTTTCAAAGCCCTATAACACATTTTATTGCAATGCCAGTAATTAACATAATCAAGTAAAGGGTGCAAAAAATCTTCAATTTAGAATTGATACTTTAAGTCAAAAGAGCATTTCATAGGAAACAAAATTAGATTAAAATATAGTTAGGTAATGGAACTATTTTTTTTAGATTTGTTATGGTTTTATCAAATGGCGGAAGAAGGCTAACTTGGACATTTACCTTATATTTAGCATTGGCATCGTTTTGGTCTCGAATCGTAAGAACAAAATTAAGAATCTGATTAAATTTTGGATATCACTTTTTTATGAGCTATTGAAGTTTTATATGAAAAGAAAAATGAATGGTAAACAATTTGTAACCTAAATCGTAGAGTTAAAAACCCAAGGAGTCCGAACATTGTACAAAAATTCCTAATCCTGACCAAAGTACATCCTAGAATGAATCTTCATATTTCTTACAATATAAAACACTAATATATATTTTGCAATCAAATAAACATGTATTGTAGTTAATTATCTTTGAATAGGTTGTAATGTTTATCCTGTTAGCTCTTATACACTTACTGGTTATGCCAGTATTGATGATCAACACAACAGCTTCTCCTCTTAAATGGTACGTACTTGATATCTTGCTGTTACCAAAAGAAGTTTATCAATTTAAAGTGTTTTATGAAGATGTATTTTAAGGTCCCGGTTTGTCTATATGTTAGGTTATTTTTTGCTTTTATCAGTTCGTCAATAATTTACTAGGAGTTGGATAATAAAAAATTTTTACTATAAGCATCGTTGAATTGACATAAATCATGTGAATTGCTGAAATGCAAATTTACATTGTATTGTTAATGCTATAAACGATATATATGCAATTGATGTTCAGCAATTATCACAATTCGCTGTTTCATTTTATTTCAATTTTAACTCACTTAAAACTATGAACAACTCAGTTAAGTTGTCAAGCACCATACATGTATACGCAATATACAACATGTATGCTGTCAAATGCAATTATCGTTTTTGACTTATTGTAGTTAAACATATCTCTGTTCACTGTATAGCGTTAAGCAGTTAACTTAAAAGTATTTTCCTAAGAAACTTTTTTAAACTGACTAGATCAAAAGGTGGATGCTAAAATAAGGAAATTTATTAAATATAGCAGTTTATTTATTATAGGTTATACCAGAAATACAATCTTCCATTTATGAAAGCCTTCATTCAGATGGTAAGAAACATTTTTTTCGATTAAATATAGACATGCTACATGATATGTACGGCAATATAAAGAATGGCTTGAAATACAGAAATATTGTTTCAGCTAAAAATCATCCGAGAAATATAAAACTTGCATATAAGAATTCAGCAGCATTTGCATACCTCATGGTCTCATTTTTTTCAATTTTAAATAAAAAAAAAAAAAAAACAATCGCAAAAGTAACTATATTTGATTATTTTCAAAAACCTGGAACATAATGATAAATAAAGTGACAACCGCTTACTATATGAAGACAATAGTAAAATCACAAAAATACTGAACTCCGAGGAAAATTCAAAATGGAAAGTCTCAATCAAAAGGCAAAATCAAATGATAAAACACATCAAACGAATGGACAACTATCATATACCTGACTTGGTACAGGCATTTTCAAATGTAGAAATGGTGGATTGAACCTGGTTTTATAGCGCTAAACCTCCAACTTGTATGACAGTCGCATCAAATTTCATCATTTTTTGTTTAAAATATGAACGTTATAATAAATCATTCAATCAAGAATTATACGTACATTTAATTAAATAATGGCATTTATCATTTTTAGTATTCCTTAAATATATTATGTTGATATTATAGCTTGGATACTTGGCTTTTCTGCTGGTGTATGCATACATGTTGCTGTTTGACAATAGAATAGTTAACCGCTTTTATTTCACACACACTGCAATAGGTGGATGGATGATCAGTTTATGTCTCAATGAAGTTAAGCAGGTATCAATATATAGTTTTTATGTTTTCTTTTACTCTCTTTTAAACAGGTGGAGGGATTATGGTTATATTTGATAGTTTCTATCCAATGTTATGTCTTTTTGGACTAAAAAGTTAATAGTGGCTCTGTGTGTTTAAAGGAATGGCCACAATGGCGTTAATTACCTTATGTATACTACAGATGTGTGGTGTCTTATTATTGAGAATAATCGATAATATACTAATTGATCTGAGAATTAATGTTTTATCCTTATGATTCATCCTTTCAGAAATATATTGATATAATTTTGCCGTTAAAAAGTATCGTTTTGCATCACTGCTGTTGGGTAAAATATAAAATAATTTTGAACAGCAGCGTGAACATCGGAAAATGTTGATGAAAGAAAGCGCAGACATATTTCATTCTGGCAATCCTTTTTCTAAATCTGTGCAAATAAAGCTGATGAAAGATTGACCTGGAAAATAAAAACAAAGATAAGTATAGATTACTTGTTTGATATTGAGTCTGAAATTTGCTAAAAAACATTTCAAAATATGTTTTACAAATATCCCAGTTCAAATAACTGAGATATGCATTTAATTATAGATGAGTTGTGTAACTAAAACATATGTTTGTAAAATGTGTTAGATGTGAATTTCTACTTTTTTAGATATTTTTTTAAATGTTGCAATAACAGCTTTTTTGTTTTTAAGAAACAGGGTAATTTCGCTGATAATTGACCATGAGTTCCCAAATTGCACCGTCTTCCACTTATCAAATCGACTGATGTGCTTTGTTATTGCCATATTCAACACTTATTTCTGTAGATTGTCAGTTCATAAAAAAAACCTGTATAAACAGACTAAGATATCCTGATCAAATGCAATGCTACTGATGAAATTTAAAATTTTTAAGCAGCAGCTGTTTTATGCTGTTAAAAATCTTTAAACCATTTGGAAGATACAACTCTAAGTTAAAAACAAAATAATCCAAAAGGATCAAGACCGTGATGCTTCGACATGATAAACATCTCTTTTAACGCAAGATTAACCACCATATGAATCTGTATTGGACAAAATGTCACAATTGAAAATATGCCACAATTGGTAAATTTACATATAAACTGACTATTCAGGTAGAAAAAGCGAAAACATGTCTCTAGTTGAGATACCAACACATCGTTTTGGATTAGTTTTGTGTGAGGAGCATATACTTGTTCATAAATCCGCTATGTATGAAAATCACGACCGTTACATAACAACTAAGATATGTAATTGCGTAGAGTAAGTTATTGACCAGAATTCAGTTTTAGGAAGTTGATATTTGTCCGGCTAGCCTGACGAATAGAACCAAGACTAGTTCTGCGGTCAATACAAAGCGCATATTACTATTTGTGTGTGCTTGTAATATTATCTTCAGTAGCACTAGGGGGTCAAAAAGTATATCTAATGTATATTTCTGTGTTTTTATTTTACACTATTGTTTCAGATAAGGGTGAAAGTTGGAACATATTTAAACGTTTAAATTCACTGCAATTGTTTGCCACTGTCCTAAGTCAAAAATCTAATGTTCAGTAGTTGATGTGATTTATAAGTGTTTCTCGTTTCTCGTTTTTTATTTGGATTTAACCTTTTGTTTTCTCGTCTGAATGGTTTACACTAGTAAAGTTTGAAGCCTTTTAAATAGCTTGCTGTACTGTTTGAGCCAAGGTTCTGTGTTGAAGACCGTACATTGACCTTTTATTGTTTACTTTTACAAATTGTGACTTTGATGGAGAGTTTTCTCATTGGAACTCATTCCACATATTCTTATATCTATATATAGACATTAAAAAGCAATGTTCTGCAATACTAATTTGTTGAGCCTCAATCTTGTAATTGAAATTGTTGTTTTCTTCATATATACATGATATACGCGAAGTTTGTTCCTGAAATCGACATCCAAATCTTACGTCATAATAAAAGTCTACAAAATAACATTCAAATTCGATGGCCAATTTCAGGACCCTCTAATCGACGTCCTTTTAGTTATGTTTTAAATCGAAGTCCAATATCTGTCCATACTTTAATATTGTGGATAGTAGCAGTAAACATACAACTTATCTCTTGAAAAATAAGTCCAAATCATGATACCTTTCAACAATATGCTGTATTTTTTGTTCTTTATTTTGTTTGAGTCTGTTTACTGCCCTCTACTCTGATATCTTTTGATTATCTTATATTTTGAATGTTGTCATAATGTCATACAATGTATACGCACATGTCATTTATTTTATACATGAAAAAGGAATTAAAACGACAACGTTGGTCGAAAATAAGAGTGTCTTTCACACAAATATATACTAGTATATATAAATATATATATATACATATGCTAGTACATGTTATATCAATATGATGTTGGTGATTTTCTTATTGCTATTTATATCTCTGTTCTTTTGTTTTGATAGAAATGTTAGAAAAAAAATATAGTTTCCTTCACAAAAAAAAATAAACGATGCAGATTCTATTGATATAAATACAGATCACTTTAAGCAATAAATGTATCAATGAAATTAGACATCTTAATGATATTCTCCTCTCTGAATGGACATTGATTGTATGATGTGTTACGTCACGTTGGACGTCAATTAGACAATTAGATATTGGACAAATATTTGAGAACGTGACGTCAGATTCGGACGTCGATTTGAGGGATAGACGTCGATAAGAGATTGGACTCATATATGAGTCTAACATATACATGTAGTCCAATGTGAACAACGTATGATTAGACTTTTTTTTTACATATATTCCATATGTATTTCTCTATCTATGGCTTCACATTGTCAAAAGAGAGAAGAAACTACTTGTATAACAAACTTTTGTCATAATTGACTCATGCAATTGCAATTTAAGTTTACGTATTAGATTTGGTCTGTTTGAAAAAGGAACACAATTATTATTTTTGAAGCTGACAAACAGAATTATAAACATCCTTAACTTAAAGTAATTCATATTGTGAGTGAGAGGTTGGAGATTTATTTGTATTGTGTCCCCTAAGCCTACCTTTATTATCCCCTATATTTCATATCCCCACTTATTGTACACCCACTCCCCCCTTTAACCCACTGTCAAAAGCCGTGTCATTCCCCCCTTTGGGACTTTCTCAATGACTCTTGCTTCTATCATTTTTCCATCACTTGTATCGCTAAAGCGAGTCAAATAATTTGGTAAAACTACAGTTCTCCGACCATTTGCCTTTTATTTCCCTTTTTACTAGTAATTTCAATTACTTTTTAGTCCCTTTTATAAAGTCCCTTTTATAAAGTTATATCATTCTGTGATAGTCATACTATCGTATTCCACTGTCTAGTTCTGAAAACTGGAAAACTTATCCCAAATATTGATATTGTCGTCTTAAGTCATTATCACAAAATTGTTAATCAGTGATCGGATTACAGGCGACCCCATGGTGCTGCTTAAGATAATATTACACTCACTTCCGTTCGGACATTAAATAACATGCGCATGACAATGGCCGGTCAAATAGCCCTAGCACTACTCGTTCGGCTAACCGTACAAAAAACCACTCCGTTGTTTTAATACAGAAAAAAGGCCCTTTTGCATAATTTTAAAACTGACATATTTTCGCTTGATAGTGGAGATCGACATTAGATTCATACTTTTTTTAACGTGCAAATAGGTTAAATATACCGGAATTGTAAAACCAATCACTTTAACAGAGACACTACCAAAACTAATTCATCACTGTCTGAGCTGATTATCAGTGTCGCCTAACATCCCCTTTCAGATGCAATTTTATCCTTGAGTATAATCATCAAGCTATTTATATCTTACAACTGAATTTTCACATAATTTCTTCTGTTGCTGAAATATACATTTCCTTAAATGAAACGGAGATCAAATGTTATAAACAATGTGTGGTTGTTAATTAAAATAAGCTTTTCAAAGGAGTTTGTTAACTATCTCATTAGATTGGCCCTAAAAACCTGAAAATATTTGATTCTACAATGTGAAAATTTGATTAAATCATATCTTAACCTGTCCAATTGTTTCAATCAAAACATGTTTACAAAATCTATTCATATTTACATCTAAATTATTTATCAATACAGATGTAGCAGGTATACATTTTTTTGTATTACACTTTTAAGTATTTTACATAATCCATTAGATTAACTTAAATAATTGAAGTTTAAAAAATCACCTCTACAGGGCCGTTTATTGGTGTTCTTGGTTCTTCTCATTTTTCCTTAAAAGACATTGGTGAAACATATACACTTTTTTTATAAATTGTAACCTAAATGTTAATAGTTGGGACATAGATTATTTCATGTTTACTTATTTATATGCATTTAAACATAGATTTATGATTCTATTTTATTTTAACATTTTGTTTTGAAAGGCATTTGTTTCAGCTAGAAGAAAAAGATTTAAAAGATATATATGTAATATGTGGAATCTTCTAGATTGGGCAGTGGTGATTGTGTACTCATGTGGAATGAGTCTAATACGTAAACAAAATCGAGACCTGTCCAATTCATTATTGGTCTTAACATTTATTCTACTCAGCATTCGTATATTAAACATGTTTAGTTTATCTGAATATCTTGGACCAAAACTTGTTATAATTCAAAAAATGGTAAGAATTACTCAACATATTGACGGAAGAAGCAATTTTGCAATATGAAACTAACATTAGCAATTCTTGCAGCATGATGCCAAACCAAAACAACAAAAAAAAGAAACGATAAAGAAATAATTCACGACAGCCGTAGATTTGATTCATTAAAACGTGGGAAGGGCATTTAATTGCGATTATTTTATCCCGTGCGATAGCGACGATGTTGTTAATCGTGAAAGCCATTAACACACCGTACTGTTTCGGTTGTTTCGTTTTTAAACTACCTTTGGTATTATAATATTATTAATATAACCTTATTCAATAATAAAAAAAGACAAAAATCCCATTTGTCAACTCAAAATGTTCTCGGTACCTGATTTCATTACATTCGGAGGCGTACACGAAGCTCAGAAACTCTTAGTGTTTACATTTGACCCCGGAAGCAGACATATGACGTCACCTTGTTTAGTTACCAAAGACATTAAATGAAGTTTTACACCGAAAAAATAACTGGAAGAGATTAATTTTATACAATTATTGTCTTTTGATGAGGTAAATATTTAGTTTGATTGACTTTTGAAAAACTGATATTCACTGTGGCCAACGACTGAAATGAATATCAGTTTTTCAAATGTCAATTAAACCACATATTTACCGAAACAAAAAACAGTAATTGCATTATTCCATATGCCGAGAGAAATGTATGTAATGGCAATTATTTACCAAATCCAATTGTATATCAAACGTTTTTTATCAAAATTATGCATGTTAAAGCACGCGACGTTTAGCTCAGTGACTATACTTTTTCCGCAGGTGAATATGCTCATTTATACAAAATCCCATTCATATAGAAAACCTACTAAAATTTGATAAAAATAGCAACAATCAACATTCAATCTATCTAGGTGTAGATCAGTTTGTAAATAAACTGGTGCAGTTACTAAATTAAATTATATAAGTGTCTAAGAATGTAACTTTAACACACTAATGAGTGTTATAAAATTAGTTGTTAAATTTTATATATTATTCACGCAATATTTCAATAATCAAATTAGCTTCATCGGGCGTGTGCATCTATCTAGGTGAAATCGGATGCATGACAAAAAATATTTTGAACCTTATGGACTTAATGAGAGGGATGAAAAACAGTTCTACCCAAAACCAAAGGAGTAAATCATGAATTTCATTCTATTTAACTAAAACAACTAATGTTTGTTTAGATTTAAAAATTGTTATGTACAATAAACGGCAAAAATATGTTTTATATAGACCATCAATCAGCATGTTAAACTTTTACACGAATTTTGTGTAGCCGTCAAGCTACAAAGATATTTTGTGTCATTAAAGTGTTAAAGTTACATTCTTAGACACTTATATATATATATCATAGATTTAAACGGGTTTGTTTTTCAATGTTAAAAGATTTCTTTATTTAGTGTAAGTCAAGGTCAGTGGCACAATATTTATAAAGAAATTCGAAACAACCCATATAATTATACAATACAAACTAAAGAATAACTGGATATTATACCAAATTGATACAATACTAGTGTAAATATTATTTGATTACATTGATAACCTCTCTTTTTTCAGTTCAAGGACACGTTTGTCTTTTTGATTATTCTGATAGTTATCATGACGAGCTACAATGTCTCCTTTCATTCCTTGAATTACCCATACTCTCAGTTTTGTTGGAAAGAGATAGAAAAGATAATGCAAAATGGTTTTTGGATACTTTTTGGAGAAAATGATATAGATGGTAATGCACTTGTGTTTATAATCAAATGTTCAACTCATCTCTCAAGTGAGTGTTTGGGGGGTACTTTGCCATTTAATCTATTTCCATCATTGAAACTCCATTGGCAACTATCGAAGCCATTTTTGACAGCTTTTTCTAAAGAAACTATACCACTTAAGACTACAGTTTCACTAAATTGTCTTTATAATATACAGATCCAGAATTATATTTGCCAATAACTAATCGTCTTAACATTTAAATGAGAAGATCTCATTTTGTGTGTCGCTTCTCCTCCTTTCGCAAGAAATTAATCATCATGCCTCTATGCCCTTAAGGTACCATACACATGATACATAGTCGCATTTGACATCCTAGCTTATGATTATTCAGTTAGTGCTATTTTGGGAGGAAAACGAAAATAAAGGCGTCCGGATATTGTTTCCGTAATAGGGCGTACTTTTACGTCATACATAAGCCTTCCGTTTAGGACTGTTAAGGTAGTAGTTTCGTATTTCCGTGCCCACAGGAATAAGGATAGTCTTTTTGAATTTTCACCACTTTCTAACACTGCCAACAATTCTACATACTCAGTACCTTCATTAACAATGATTAACACATCCCAATTGCAATTGTGAGTGTACATATTATATATTCTTCTGCAATTTGGATGTAACAATTTTTTTCATTGGCTAAAAGTTGCCGTCAAATCCACAGTTGACCAGGCGAAACTAAGGAGGGACCCGCCATTTTGAATTGATGAATCAACAAATGTACGATTACTACTATATAATCGAAAATAAAACAACACCTACCTCGAATTTGCCGTTTTAATGTAATTTTATCCGAATTTGAAGCGTACAGGTAACGTAATAACCTCCAGTTTGTAAGTTTTCATTTGTATTACATCACGTTTAGCCATGACGTCTTTGTGCCAAAATCATTCATGAAGTTTCGCGGATTTTTTTTATTTGACAAATTTAGACATATTTTCAAGTTTTAACGTATTTTTTCTGTTTGTAATGCCTTAGAATCGGAATAACAGTTCTGTAGTTGAAGAGTTGCCACCGTCAGTTTTGATTTGACGGTCGCAAATCTCCGTTTTACTGTCTCCGCTACGCGTCGCCAGTAAAACTGCATTTGCGACCGTCAAATCTACAATTGACGGTGGCAACTCTTCAACTACAGTACTGTTATTCCTTAAGTGTCGCTTTCAGCTTTTCCTCACAATTCTATTGAAGTATAGTATTCATGACAAATGCATTACATGTACCAGTTACCAAATGAGTGTAGTGTATGAAAATGCACATGCGTATCGTACCAATTTATTTATGTAAACATAATAAGATAAAGGTGGAGATAATGTTTATGGTCAGAAATTAAATTTGATATAGGTTCTAGTTTGAAGTTTGTTTAAATTAATTACAGTATGTTTAAAAATATAAATTACACTCAGTCTTGATTCGTTTTCACTTTTTATGTGCAGATAAGGATACAAATCATTCATAGAGGGATTTTGTATCGCCGAGATCAAGTGTTTTCAAATAATTTTCATAAATAGTTTACTAGTGTATTATAATTATGTCTATACTAGCAATTTGACACACTACAGACAATGAAATGCTATAGATTGATAAAATATTCCACGTCAATTTACCTCAAAATATGTTGACAAACACATGTACTTTTATAGAATGCTTCCAGAACATTGTTGGCCAAATACATTCTCTTTGAACTTCAGTAATTCAATATTTTCCGGATCCATTTTTTGTCTGCCTAATAAAACAAGAACCAGTGATAATAACTTCTATTATCCTAATTCATTTCAGAAAAAGAGTGTACTGATATTGAAGCCATTTACACTAGCAGTGATCTGCCTAGGTGTCCTGAGAAGTTGAGGATGTTTTACCTCAGTATGTTTTGACAAACGCATGTATTTTTACAAAATGCTGAGAGAACACCGTTTGCCAAATAAATTTAATTGGAATTTCATCAATTGAACATTTTCAAAGAAACCGGACCCATTTGATTGTTCTGCCTGATATAACAAGAATCACTGATGATAATTTCCACTATCTTAATTTGTTTTAGATACAGATTGTTCTGAGGATAATAGAACATACTTTAAGCATGTTTGTGGTGAAGAAGTAAGGTGTCCTTCTGATTTGGGAAAAAACATTACACCATATCTGAAAGCCCTCTATGGATTGATTGCAGTAATTATACTTTTGAATCTGCTCATAGCAATCTACAGGTAAGATTGTCTACAGTTTATACTGACATATAAGGTATCTGCGTATGATATTCTTTCTAAAAGAAGAAATTCGGCTGTTTTGTTTTATCTCCATGGTTACTCACTCAACTAATCAGGGATGGGCACGATTACTGACAAATGTAATCGATTAATAATCGATTACATGGAGGATTTTTGTGCAATCGATTAATAATCGATTACTCAAATTGTTTTGTATGTAAACGATTACAATCGATTACTTTATCAAAAGTAATTACATTACTTTTCGATTACTGTCAATTACATACTTCAACATTTCAACAAAAAATAACATGAGAAAACACAATTATATTGCTCAACATTTGTATAGTGGAAATTAAGATCTTTACCAAATTCATCATTCAAAGAATTGTTTCTAAATTATAAGTTAATAGCGTTCTTTTAGATCAAATATCGTTATAAAGATTAGAAATATTTAAAAAATCTTGAAATTTTGACTTTCAACATAAATGAAAGATGTCATCGCATTGCAATAACCAATTATTCATAACTAATTGTTTTTCAAAAAATTAGCTTTCTTACTGACTTAGGTTAGCTTTTTTGTTTTTACTCTTTAAAAAATTTATTTTAGCATAGTTATTTATAATGTTTAAGGAAATATAAAAAAAGTAGAATAATTAATTAGTTCAGCTAATTTTTAAGATCAAAATTTATTTTTATAATGACATGCATTATTTAAACCTTTTGTTTGAATAACCACCCTAATTACAGATTATTTAACTGCCACTGGAGTTCAATTTATAACCTGGGGCTAAATATTGTAAATCTCCTTCTTAATTAGACATAAGATAATTGAAATAAAAACAAAGTATGTTTGTCATTGATCAGAAGACTTTGATCATCTAATTAGTAAAGGCAAGAATGTTGTTAAGATTTGTTACCTTCTCCAATCAAATTATATACAAAATATATTTATAGTGTCAAAGGGATACATGTATCTATTTCTAAAAAGAATTGCTATGCATTACCATTGGTTCATTGTTAAAAGGATTTTGTGTTCTTTTTTAATCTAATTTATATACATGTATATCATAACATTTAAGAAATCAACTGTTTATCTATTGTAAGCTTTAATTTCAACTCTGATTGAAAATGATGTTTTCAGGAAATTTAATACAAATAAGCTTACTACTTTTAAAAAATGTAGTATAGAACTTAACGAAAGACAGACACATTTCTTATTTAAGATCTAATTTTATTATTTCAAATCTATTTTCTTGTTTTAATATTAAAGCTCTTGAATTATTGACAAGCACATACATCCATTTGTTTTAAAAGCTAGATATAAAGTAAATTTAGGTAGGGGATCTGGTTGCTCATAATGCAGCTTGAGACAATAGATAGAAATAAGGCAGTTGCTTTACTCTCAAGTATTGTTGATGCATAATATTAATATTTTATCTGTACCACAAAGTGATAACATACATATTTTCCTCTGAAATAGGTTATTTTTCATCAAACTATTTTACTAAAGTAATCGAAATGTAATCGAAATGTAATCGAAAAGTAATCGATGATTACATCCAAATTTTTGCTGTAATCGATTAAATTACGATTACATGTAATCGAAAATGTCTTCGATTACAGATTACTGTCGATTACTTGAAAAAATGTAATCAATTACAATCGATTACGATTACAGATTACGATTACCCCATCCCTGCAACTAATGTTAAACATACTTATTCATTCAACTAAACTTACAGTCGTATGAAATCAAATGATTTTTATAACTCTTTTTCAATATGCAATAAATATATGTGAACAACTTGTCGTAAACCAGGTGTATATTCAACAGATATATCATGTTATGGAGGGGTCTTTGCAAAAATACCAGTCAAGGGACTGTAAAATTTCCCGAGCCGCTAGGCAAGTGAAATTCGGTCCAAAACTGGTATTTTTCGAAAATACCCCTCCATAACATGATATATCTGTTTAATTACACCGAATAGATTTGTATTGAAACTCTCTGTACCGGTGAAGATATTTTTTTTCACTTGAAAGCTGTAATTCATTAACATGTTTATGTATAGTTTTTAGGATAAGAGGATATAATCATAGAACCGCGGGAGTTATACATGTACTAATACGCGTTAGCCTGCTTTTTTATGTAGCGTCATACCCGAAAAATGTTGGCAAAAAGATGCTCGAAAGGGTAAAAAAGGAATATCCAAAATGGCAAACACCATTGTATTTGAGGCAAATTCACCGGCCGTGGTGGAAAACTGACAAATTCGTTTGAAATGAGGAAAAAATGTTTGAAAAAGCGAAAAATACACTGGCTATCAACCAATCAAAATCTGGCTTTCTTATATAAGGTGTAATTAAGTATGATGTTGATAATTAACGAATATTTTCAGTGATACAATTAAAAAAGTGAATGATGAATTCAAATTCCATTGGTCGCAGATTCAAAATGATTTCCTTGAAGAATATAGCATAGAGACAATTTTCCCGATACATTTACAGCTTCTTGCATTACCTATTTGTCTCGTGCACTTCATTATTTGGTGTGCCAAGTATTGTTGCTTCAAAATAAGAGATCGAAGAATTGATAAAATTCAGCATGGAGAACACCATGACAGAAAGATTGAAAGGGACAAGTTGAAGAAAAATCCAATGTTTGTAGGAGGTAAACACGTAAATAAGTGCAGATAATATTAAGTTCATAGACCTTCATACTGTATGAATATGTCCAAAGACAAAAATAGTGTTATTGTCCATACCCATCCATATGAACACAGAAAGTACAAAACTCATATGAAACATACATTTGTATGGCCTTTTCAATTTCAAGAAAAGTCAGACATGGAAATTGATATTGTTATCACTAAATATGACACTATATGAAACGGGTACATTATCTTAATCAGATTGGCTGTTAAGTTTCGTTTTACTGCATGTGTATTATAAAAACGTATTGAATATGCATTATTTTTAGTAAGATTTAAATATTACATAAACATGATAAACATGTTAAGTTTTTCTTAATTTGATTATCATGATTATAGTTAAGTTTCTGAAATTATTGAAATTCCAAAAATGTAACGATTTGCAACCGTTGATTCACAAGTTTTAGATTATATATATTTCTATAGATTGTCCCTTTTTATATCAAGTAATTTTGTAAATATCTAATATATTATGATAAATACCAGGAATAAGCCAGTTTGGTAAATTATGAGACAAACTAACGACCTAGAATATATAAAATTAAACAATTAGTGAAAAATAAATATTACAGAAATGAACGAACGACAAACACTGAACTAAAAGCTCCTGACTTTGTACAGTCACATAAATAATCTGACAGGGTTAAACATTGTGGTGAGTGTTCAATCTCGCTATAATCTGCGACACTGATGATACAATTCAACATAAGAACAAACTTTAATAATCAGTTGAAAAGGGATTAAATTATTAGATTGACACACAGCAGAATGGTTTTGAACAAACACACAAACTATTTATACATCCCTACAGATCTAAGAGTACTAGCAGTTACTGACAGCTAGTTCAAATCAACTGCAATGTCCATTTTTTTGAAGAACTGACCAATATTGAAAAAGTTTGAGCTACAGATAAACTAGTTTACTCCAACCACAAAATCTTATGTTTGTCTCTATTCAGTAACATTATCTATGCTTGCCTCATGTCATAGTTATTAAAAGTTGGTTTTATTGTTTATATAATTTTGGTTCTAGGTGGAATAATACAATGTCTGTATGTTATTATTTTGTATTTGTTGTTAGTTATCTTTTTGACGTTTACCCGAAATACTCTTTATATATGCCATGCATATGTGTTAACGTCTGAGACCTTTGTTTAACATACGTTCGAACATTACACTCAAAACAATTTCGTACAACATGTAATGTAAAGAAGTTCCTTTTCTTTTACCCTAGTATTTTTGTACAACGCAGACTGTGATCTAAAACTAAGATCAACAGAAGAAGCGGAGAGAATTGGAGCGGTTAGGTCAAAAGGGTAATAAACATATAGTTTGTTTTAATCTTTCTGTACAGTAAGCACTGTTTATTGAAAATGCTATGTTATCTTTTCAATGTAGCATCTTTTTCAAAAACTATTTCACTGCAGGCCTAACAAATAGATAGGCTTCCAATAATCACTATTGAACTTTTTTGCGAACATTGAAATGATCAGTGTGTTTCCTTTCCAGTGCTTTAGTAATGGCTAAAAGATGTGTGATTTAAATTTCGCCGAGAACACCGGTACCCCAGGAGTGTTCTGACATCATTATTTTATCAATGTAACCACATACTTTTGTGTCTTTGTTGCTCTAATACTGTATTTGTTGCATTATGTATGCACTAAACAACCCTAAATTGGCATTTGCCGGGAGTTTGACGTCAAAGATTTGACCAACATCTGTAATGTAGTATTAAGATAAAGACAAAGCTCCGCCTCTGTCCAGACAGTCTTAGATAAGATAATAAAAGGAATGAGCAGCGCCATATAATCAATATTTCACAAGATTATTTTTGCCTTTAAAGAATTATTTTTCATTTACAAATTTACTATGAAACTAGCTATAATAAAATTATGCAATAAAAGACATGTTCAAAAAAATATCAAGACCATCCCTTTCCTGAAAATAAACTGTCCCACATGATTTTTGAGTTTTATGGAATTGAAAAATTTCACATAAACTTGACATTGGTCAAAATGCTTAAAACAGAAGACATATTCTTCTCGTTTGTAGTAAGAACCTTAAAAGTTTGTCAGAGGCTTTCAAAGGTACTTTCGCACTCTTATCCATATATTGTTTTGATCATTTTGGCTAGGTTGTTTCACTTTATAATTTATCCTTTTCATATCTTTTCCCTTTTCTCTGTTTACTTCCACATGTTCCATGGTATATACATTACTTTTGTTGCAATACACATGATACAATGAGATAAGACCACAATATTTATCTTGTGGTCAGGGATTAACAGTTTGACACTGCTATCAACATATGTATATATATTAGCCCATCCTAAATACCTATATATTTAGATTAATTTCCGTGTGCAAATATTTACATAAGTTCATTATCAATTTACTCCCTGTTTTGATATGATGATGACTTTGGGATTTTTACAAAATATGCAATATAATACTTACCTCAAAATTATGTTTGAAACAAAATACCTTCAAAAAACTACTGTTAGACTGTAGTGCTACATTAAGTCAGATATCATGTTATTTTTGTTTTTATTTTTATTTTGGAAAATCTTTATTTTACGCCTTTACACATTTTGTGTGTCAGAAAACGAGTAAAATCTGCCAATAGGCATCATTTTGAAATCATGGCGTTTATATTTCAACATGAATATTTACCCCCTCCCTACCACATTATCTTCAGTGTAATTTGGTATGCAAATTATGCAAATTAGTATTAGCAGTCAAAGCTGAAAACAATTCATATTTTAAATCAATGAAAGCCGTTAAATCAATGTCAATTTTTAGTTCCTTAAATTTTGAAGATTAATAATTTTTCAAATTATGTAAATATAATCAGTCAAATTAATCACTCAATTTGTTATTGACGGTTTGGCTTGTCCTATTGAGTCGAATAATTGACCGACTAACAGCTTTATTTTTTGTTTGATTATAATAGGAAAGTTGAGATAACAGAAGAAGATAAAATAACGGTATTTAATATTAAATGGAACATAACGGATATAATTGTATACTTAATGTAATACTCAATTGATCATGAAATTTGTTCTTAACCATACATTAACATAGACAAAGATGAAAATTCAATAAACTATTTCATTTGATAAATCCTAAGTGACATCGATGATGAAATAGACAATATTGCAATGACCAATCCCATCAGACGGCAAACGAGTGACTGAAATTTGAAAACAAATGAAGCCATCAGCATGATCTGTAAAAATGATGGCTCTATATATAATTTTATATATATATTTAAGTGAATTTGTATAATCAGGGAGTATGTAGTATCCCTGTTTTTTCAGTGATTCTGTATAATCACTTAATTCATAAGTGATTATATATAATCCACGCAAATGACCAGTGGTTTTACATACTCACTTAACATTTTAAGAATTATTTTACAAATTTCCTTTAATGTTTTCAGGGATTATCAATAATACATGTAATACATAGATTCTCTGTTTTGATAAAAATAAATCAAATATAGACAAACAAATAACCTCTATATGGTTTTAGTGGACAATTTGCATTCCCTGTCTATTTATCAAATCTCAATAAAGTGAACATTTGTTTATGGTGATATTCTATTGAACTGTGCATGTTTGCTCACATTTATTCATAAACGAATAAGGTTAAACAATTTCAGAGATGTTGTTGGTTGTTGTTGCCTCAGTTAAAAAGATGTGTATATAATTGCTGTGTATGTAACAATGACACCTATGTAGTTTTCATTTAAGGAATTTATGTAAATTTAGTTTTGTTAAAAAAAAAAACACATGCCAAATAAGAAGAACCTTGATAAGGTTTTAGTACCCTTAGGACAGGTTTGGTTTTCAGGTAAAACAAAAAATATTTTTAACAAGACTTTAAAATTAAATAATTTAAGTATTTCGATTTGATTATGTTAGGATTGAAAAATATGTTCCAACATGCATATGTCTTTTTTCATCTGTTGTCATGTCAGTTAAAAATAAAGTTATTTAAACAGTTCAATATTGTTCAGACCTGTGGTCGAGTATGGTTCAGACTAAAAAAACAAAATAGATCTGGTCAAGTTTTGGTCAAGTACAGGTCGAGAATGGGTTAATATAACAAAAGAAGATGTATAGTTATCAAAAGTACCAGGATTATAATTTAGTACGCCAGACGCGCGTTTCGTCTATATAAGACTCATCAGTGACGCTCAAATCGAAATATTGATAAAGCCAAACATGTACAAAGTTGAAGAGCATTGAGGATCCAAAATTCCAAAAAGTTGTGCCAAATACGGCTAAGGTAATCTTATAATTGCCAAGACTGTTTTATACTGTTTCATATCGGGCGAGTAATAGTTCAGACTATTTTCAATGGCAAATATAAGGATAGAGTATAAATGTGTACAGTCAAGTATGGTTAAAATACAGGTCGAGTAATAACGAGTAATATATATTCTGACCAATTAAGACTAGTCGAGTAAAAATATGGGACATTTCAAACTTTTACTTGTTTGTAACGGTACCAAGTCAGGAATATGGCAGTTGTTTTCCATTCGTTTGATGTGCTTGATCTGATATTATAAAGGACACTCCGTGTTTTTTGTGTTTTCCTCGGAATTCGATATTTTTTATATTTTAATTTTTAATATCATATACAACTCCATAAATACCGTAAGTAGATGTTTTGTCACGTTGAAGGACGTTACATTACTCTAGGAAAAGCAAAATAGAAACATCATCTAGATATGACTTCGTGTAGTTTATTACGAGTCCAAACATGTATGCAACAGACAACACACATTCCATCTGGATTTACCATGAAGCTAGCGATCTAAACATTCTGTCAACGGGTAAAAATTAGTAACTTTTAAAATTTAACTGTAAAACGCAGTACGAAACAAGCATGCCAAAAAAGTAAGAACAACTGTTTAATTTTATATACATGTATATGAAAGTATTATGATGATTGTAATTGACTTTTGGGAGCCCTTAATGAAGACATCATTAACGTCGCCGAACTTTTTCAATTTGTGCT
The DNA here is from genome assembly GCA_037788925.1 of Mytilus galloprovincialis. Classification (NCBI taxonomy): domain Eukaryota; kingdom Metazoa; phylum Mollusca; class Bivalvia; order Mytilida; family Mytilidae; genus Mytilus; species Mytilus galloprovincialis. Next base: position 1,040,284 of record JAWDJN010000016.1, read on the forward strand.
AATGATGAAACTTCAAGAGCATAAAGCATGAAAACTAGCACGGTTGCTAAGTTCTCTCTTTGCGTCAATCGTTTTGTCGTTCATATCAAATCATGTTTCGTTTTTTTTAAATCAAGTGGTCAATCAAAATAGAGTATCTTGATCATGACAAAATTCTTGCCAAATTTTATGATCTTCCAAATATAGTATGTCTTTTTGGCATAACATATTGTTAATTTCAATAGCTCACAACTCAAAATCGAAAACGATTATCTCATTTTTATATTTTATTTTCTGGTGTATGTTCACCAGAAGAATCCATATGTGAAATGTAGGCAAATCATGTTGAGTAGTTAACTACGTACACTTACCCTTCAGGATGTTCACGTGTAATGTTTTGGAATGGTTGTTCAGATTTTCGGAATCCTTTGTTTTTAAATTCGAATGCCATAAACATTTTTGCCAATTGACCCCTATTTTTCTTTTTAAAAATCTTTTATATGTATAATTATGAGCCATCTATAAAAGTATTTTAAAATCTTTGCTATTTTTTAATAGTTTTTTAGAGCGTAAACTTGTCAATGATAAAGATATGAAAAATCAAAGGAGAACATTTTTCCGCCAATTTTTCAACGGCTTATATTTCGAAAACAAGCACATTGACCTATCTATAATTATTTTTTGTTTTTATTTTTTGGTTTCTTTATTAATAGCCTATCAATGTAAACTAGTGTTATGAAAAGCTTGTTATTTTGAAACTGAGTAACAAAATTCCTTAAACTTCGAACTAATATATCGAAATTTCTATTTTGTTTAGTTGTTCCACCTGGTGTAGGTGTTCATACTAATTGATATAATAGAGAGTTTAATATTGATGTAACAAGACTTTATACTACTTTTAATGTCTCCCATGTAGAAACTTCAGAATCAGATAGACGCTATGAACAGAGAGTTTAAAGACCAGCATAAAAGAAGTGACGAGGTAACAAAAAGAGTACATTAGACATGTTAACTATTCAAACATTATTATTTATTTAGTATATACATATAAGAAATTATTACATGAATGTATGATTTTGTTAAATCTTAATATAAATTGATAAGAATATATATATATATATATATATATATATATATATATATATATATATATATATATATATATATATATATATATATATATATATATATATATATATATATATATATTCCATTATTTGTCTTACCATTTAGTTATTGAAAATGTTATAGCTTTGTGCTTGATATTCTTACATTGACAGAAATACTTGGATATGATGATCCCGGACGTTTAGAAATTAAATTAATTTGAGAAATATCTGAATTTTGTGATAAGCGTCTAGAATAAATCATATAAGCATAAAGGCGTAAAGCATACCAAAATTGGATATCCCTGATTTGTTTTTTTAAAAGATACTCGAGTATATAGTTTGTCTATGCACAATGAACGATTTGGGTAAATTTCAATAGAACAACGGACAATATGACTGCCTAACATGTCTAAAGCTTGATTTTGAAATAAAGAATTACATGCGAAGATTATGCTTAACTAATTTTGACAGTATTTGATTCAACTGATATTTTCTTTTAATATGAGAGTCATTCGATTTGTTCGTATGCCAATTTTTCTCGAAAATAACCCGGTGTTCATTTAAAAAAATGTAACCGATACAATATAACAAACACAATTACAACCGAGCATTTTACTTATCGTGTTTAATATGCGACAGTCCATTTCATGGACTGACAAAAAGGTGACCTCACATACAACACCTTTAACACGCACAATCCAGCAAAGTTAAACACGCTTCAGATTTTCTCACATCGAATAATATTTAGGATCACTCAAAGATAATGCATCGGTCCGTAATGGTAATGCCTAGCATTTCAAGTACCATTACATGTGATTTTATGTTCACAAAAAGTATATAACAAAAAATCAACACCAAATTTCATGAAAAAGAAAATATTTTAATTGGAGATGTTTTCTTGCATATGTATAATAGAAATGTTATTACGTTTCATGTAAAAGATGTTGAAGATGATCAAAGAAAATATGAAGATAAACCACAAAAATTTGAAGGAGATAAGATCTATGGTTTGTAAATTTCTTGTTTGAGCTAACACGTATACAAAAAGTCACACTACCGTACCATTAATTACTTAATTATGTATCTGTACTATTGTTTAGAATTTCCTTTTAAGATGAGTATGTTCATTACGCAGTCGTTTAGAATGAATATTATGTTGAACTATAATTGATGGCCACTATACCTGAAATTCGTATTACCATTACATGTTAAAATCAAAGTTACGTTAGAACCAACTTGTTCTCAAAACAAATGACAAAAAGAGAGCATGGCAATGGCAATTATTATTCTTTCAATAAAAATTCAATCAAATTGTTATCAATCAAGCAAATAATGTCTAAACATTTTGTTTAGACGTTCAGTTTAATATTGGTAAATATGGCTGTAAGTAAAATACGCCTATTTTTTTTTTAGATATACTTAAATTTCATCAGTCTTTTGTCTTTCTCTAAACTACCTCCCTTGATATGACTCCTATATTAAATTGTATAGAGAAAACAATTAGAAAGATCACAAGTATAAGTCGTTTAGCTAGAGGTCAAAATCAATTCACAGTATTAAAAGAATCGAATGCGTTTGATCAAATTTTACTGTGTGTTTGTACGTATATACATTATATATATATGAGTTACGTACGTTCAATATGAAACTAGGTTCAATCCATAATTTTCTACATAAGAAAATCCGTATACCAAGTCAGGAATATGATACATGTAGTTGTTATCCATTCGTTTGATATGTTTGAGCTTTTGATTTTGCCATTCGATTAGGGACTTCCGTTTTGAATTTTCAAAGGAGTTCAGAATTTTTGTGATTTTACCTTTTTTTTTACAAATTTCAGATCACTCTGACATACATGTAAGCAATGCGTTTCTGTTCTAAAATGACAACAAAAGTTATGCTGATATTCACTTGTAATATTCGTTTAATATTTTGCATTGGCAGACCTAAAATTATAACGTAAATATAAAGTTAAGTTGGTTTAAGAACACAAATAAATATAAAACAAACTGTGGTTGTGCATGATTTTCCCGTTAGTAGATATCGTTGTAAACTTTATCGTTTTAGTCTTTTTGTCAAAACAGGTAAAAGTTGTTTTAGCGATTTAGAGACTAAGGTTTAGAGTATCGTTCGAAAAAAATACTCTCTCTATTCAGGAAAATGGATTAAAACGTCTAATGGTTATCATATAAAGAACAATAATGCTTATGGCTATGAGATAATAATCGTAAATGCATTTTTTTGTAGAATACGAAGCTGTTCGATAGATTATAACAAGAAGAAAAGAAAACACAACTTGTTTCATAAATTGTTTAAAGGTATTTTATAAGTGATTAACTTAGATTTGTTTTATTTTTTTTACTATTTTTTGAAATTGTGTTTTTTACATTTGAATACACCTATTTAAAGTAGTTTATTTATTTATTTATTTATTTATTTATTTATTTATTTATTTATTTATTTATTTATTTATTTATTTATTTATTTATTTGTTTATTTGTTTATTAATTTATTTATATTTTGATGTGATAGGATAATGGTTGTTTATTTGACGGGTTGTGGTGGTTTTTATAGGTTGTTCATTATTTTTTTTTTTTTATTTTATTTTGGTATGTCTTATCAAGTGTCCAATTTTGCAATGTATTTCTAAACATGATTTGATTTGTTCTTATATTTTAGATTGATGAGTATTTAGTCGATTTCGTTAAGTAGATATAGGAAGATGTGATGTGAGTGCCAATGAGACAACTCTCCATCCAAATAAAAAATTTAAAGAATTAAACCATTTTAGGTTAATGTACGGCCTTATGTTTTTCCTCCTTTAATTTTTTTTTATAAAATGTCATTAACACACACAAAATTTGACTGTTCGATGCATTGTCTTCAGAAATAACAGTATTTGCGTTTCGGCAAGTTAGACAAGTGTATTGATTGATTTTAACAGTGTGATATTTGATGCGGGAAAGTATTAAACATGTTAAATATTTTGATAATGTGTGATTCAGAATGTTGCTTTCCTGAATCTCAACAAAGACGTTCTTGGCAAGTCAAAGAGTTAAAATGGAGTATGAGAATAATTTCACAACGTTGAGGTGACAAGTTTTAGGTATAATCGAACACTTAATATAGTTATAATTTTGTTGTTTAGTTCTTTACTTGAACAAAATTTCGTCTTTGACAACATGAAAAAATAACTATGACTGATATGTCAGATTTTTATAAATTATTATAGAACATCCAATCGACAAAGTATCATATCAACATTATTGAAAATGAAATTAAGTGTAGAATTTTTTACTGTATCAAATCAGAATTTTGACAGTTGTTATCAATTCGTTTTGTAAAAGGAGACAGATTTGTAAAAGCAAATTGCTTGTTTCTGAATCCTTAATATTATTTCATTGTATAATATGTTTAATGTTGATTTATCTGAATAAATATTGTTTAAACCAATTCGTTTGATGTATTTGAGCTTTTTGGTTTAAAACCTTCCATTTCAAGTTCGGTATTTTTGTTATTTTTCTATTTTTATTTAAGTAATAATGATACATGTATATATAATGATTACATTAGTAACAGTCGCATTTTTTTTTTAAATTTGATTTTGTTTGATAGACGAGTATGTGTTGTATCTAACAAATTGTTTCAAGTTATAAGTATATCAACTTAGGTGTTTGAATTATTATGTACAAAATGTATTAAGACGTAGGTTAATTTCATTTTTTTCCCTAAAATATTGTGTGATACCATGTGTCCTACACTTGAATGTATTTGTTTCCTATACATTTTTTTACTATTCAAATTTTTACTACACTCTTTTTGTTTTCATTTTAATAAAAACACAAATGTTTATGGACAATTGAATTACCACTGAAAAGTAAGGGTTTATTGCATACATGTAAGACATGCTTTATGATCATCAAATCCCGGTCACAAGTTCTTAAACATCTAGCTATATTTAGAACTTAAATCTATAATCGTTATTGAAGGAATGTGTGAAAAATACTGTGAAACTGTTTACTCGATTGGTAGTATAAACTATATATAATAAATTATGTGGATTTTAAAATAAAGAACCTTTGGATAATTTCAAATCTCGATTTTTCTTTGAAATCCTTTTTACCATTATTTCCTTTATGAAATTGAAAGAGCGTCTTACAGAGATAATAATCAATGCCAAATATAAAAAAGGTAAAGCATGCAACACCAAGGAACAATTTGTCAGTATGCAGAAAATTCACCTGTATATTGAGACACATTTCCAAACTCATTGGGTTTACAAGAGCTTGCAGCTGCTACTCAGACGTTATTAAACGTCGCCCGTTGCTGAACAGAAAGTTGAGGAACCACGGATATGTGAAAAAAAGACTCGACCTTAAAAAACCGCTGCATTTGTTTGTACCTGTCCGAAGTCAGGAACCTGATGTTCAGTGGTTGTCGCTTGTTGATATAGTTCATAAGCGTTTTTCGCTTTTTATGTAGATTTTATCGTTATTTTTTCCGTTTGAATGGTTTTACACTAGACATTTGTAGGGTCGTTCATAGCTTGCTGTACGATGAGAGTCAAGACTCCGTGTTGAAATCCTTTATACCATTATTTCCTATATGAAATTTAAAGAGCGTCTTAAAGAAATAAGTATCAATGCTTCCAATATTAAAAAAATAATTCACACCGTACTGTGAACTATAATAACATAATATTGACTGCTGTACCACAATGTCTTAATGTTTTAACGTCTATTTGTTTTTCTCACACATTCTTGACGATAAGAATTGTATATACGAATGCCGTACAATTGATCGATTAAGTCAGCAATAAAACCATGTTTGGTACTTTTGCTATTTTACTATTTAGCATCATTTGCTTATTTCTCAAATATTTGATATAGAACCAGGACAACCTACAAATACTGCACACTGGATCAGGTAACTCCTAAATATAAAATCATATCCTTCACGTTCACAAATATGTGATCAGACACAAAACAAATATGAATACCAAAAAAATGTAATATTTTTTTTTTACTTATTTCAATTCAAACAATAGGATCACAACGAGATGTGGTATATATACCAAAAAGACATCATTCCTACGACAAAAGCAACGAAAAGGCATCTATACATTTATTTTAGATTTCACTCCTCTCTCGTAATGTGAGTTCATTATGCAAAAATAAAGGCAACAGTAGTATACCGCTGTTCGTAATTCATAAATCGATTGAGAAAAAAAAATCAGGGTTACATACTAAAACTGAGGGAAACACATCAAATATAAGAGGAGAACTACGACACAGATCGAGAGAAGACAATCAAATGACATACTACCAAACAGGAGACAGAGTATTCATTTGTGAGAAATTTGAGAAACAACTACCCAAAACAATACAATTTGGAAAATATCTAGCTACAATCTCACACTTCGGACAGATAGATATAAACACCCATTTTATTTGTAGTAAATGCCTCAAGAATGGCCATATTACAAGTGACTGTTCCGATAAATGGATGTGAAAAGGCTGCTACTAGTCACGTCACACATAAATAGAATGTCTAACATTTTTTTCAAGAATGATGCAAAAAGAAACAAAAGACAAACACGATAAGGAAAACAAAATAATTGATAATGTCACTACAATACAAGAAACAGAACAAAATGAACACTAAGAAGTAATTATAAATCAAAACAACCAATAAAATGCCACAACTGATGAACATACATAGACCCTTCTAAACAACCAAATGCAATTTTGGAACACAACATACCAGAAAAAAGCCTTTCACACAGTGTAAACTAAAAAACAAACAATACTGATAAACAAACAAAGGAAACAAAAGCCATATACAATTGGACATTAACAGATTTACTACTCCAAATAGAAGACGAGAAACTCTGAAAGGAAGAACCCCACCGTCTCCACCATACCAAGATAGAGAAAACAAGACTTCAAAAACTTAATCGAAAAATTAAAACATATCTTTTATCTTAACAGAAAAAATGAAGAAAACAAAATAATGTTATTGTATATGATGTATATATTCTTTTTGATTCTTATTTATCATTTATTACAAAAGAGTCATAATACAAATTAATTCTATATGTCATACACTCAGTATCAACATAAAAGCAAATGCTATCTCAAATATTTAACATTGATAATACCAGCACGTCTGTACTTTATCAACATATTTACTTTTAAGAAACGTATAAACGCTGATACATTTTCAGAAATGATTTTTCCAACAACTATTTTAAGTAACAATCAAACACTATTAACAACAGGTACAATGCAACAAAATTGCAACAAAAAGTATTTAAAGAAATCAAAACAACGTAATACTTCTGTCTGACAATTACTGCTTGTCTAATCTGGTCTAATACACCTAAAACAAAATCAATTTAAGTAACTAAAGTATTACATATTTATATTTATAAGATATAATATTATTTACAAATGATGCAACTGTTTGTAGATAGATGTGTTCCGGTACATTAACAAAAGTTATGTAAAACAGTTATGAAATCGTGTAGTAAACTAATGACTTTATGTTTTAGAACTTGTATTACTATAACGCAATGTTAACATATACAGCTATATAGACCTTGGTTAATATGCAAACTATTGTATACACTTCGTTTCGAGAACACAACAGAGAAAGAAAAGACTTAACATCGTATAGGTACTCTCATGTTTTTATCATGCATATATTACAGTTTATATGATAGTATCATAGTACGCGCATGGGTTACATGCTTGTGCTACTGCTTTTACTCGTATGTATATGTTTTATACATCGTATAATAGGCTAAACTCTTATAACATGTATAAGATCAGAAAACAACATAAAGTTAATAGTTAAAGTAAGAACAAACATGTTAAACTACCATACATGACTACCGAGAACTTCAACTAAACTAGGCACATTTAAGAAAAAGCTAATTAAATAAAAAAAAACTCCAAGAAAAATATATTTATATAAACAACAAGTGTGTATGCGTGAGAGAAAAAAAACAAAGCTTATTTGTATCTATACTCTTTAAAAGTAAAAGTGTGCTTAGGAAGGAAACAATATATAAACCCCTTAACCCCTTATAAACAACTTTGAAATTTTTAATGAACGGCATCATAAGTAACCCGACAGCTTTTAACAACTTTTATCATCAGGTTGTCACGTGTTACACCTTTTGAATTTATCAACAAAGAAAGTAAGTACATGTCAGTCAAGCGAATTTAAATAAAGTAAACAACAAACTTAAGAACAATCAAATCAATACTCAATATGATTTTTTGGTGTTTTAACGCCAATTTTAAGCACCGCATTAAGGCTATTTCATGGCGGTCAGTTTTTATTGGTGGAGGAAACCGGAGTGCTCGGAGAAAATTGACAATCCTATTCAAGTAAGATTTGAGTCGAGTATACCTGCACGATCGGGGTTCGAACTCACTATCTCAGTGTTGACTGGCTAGTGATTACAGTAGTAATAGGCCCCTGATAAATATGATAACAGACATCAATATATGTACGCTTAATATTTAAGGACTCAGTGATAAAGAAAAAAGAAAAATATTCTCTCAGTGGATAAAAAATCCAAAAAAGGCTTACAATTTGTATACAAGAAAGTCATTTTATTGAAAATGTAGAACAAAAATTATATTATATCACTACTTACGATTTCTTTTTTTTTTTTTTCATGGTATAACCCTAAGTAAATGTGTAGCCATTATAATTGATAATAGGTGAGAATGCAAAGTAATCAATGAAAACAAAGACAAATACGACAGAATACTAATGTTAAACATAGAAATAGAAAATATATTTTATTCGATCATTAAGATATATGCAACAAACATAGAAACTGAAAGAAACAAGTTCTATAAAAACCTGTCTGATTGCATAAGTAATTGGGCAATTGGAACTGTAATAATAGGAGGTGATATGTTTGATGCACTGTCAAATTTAGATAGAAAACTTACTAGCGATAAAGCAAAAATATAAATCCAGTAAATAGTTTAGAATCATTTATTAAAACACACAATCTTATAGATAAATCATGTACTTTGTTAGAGCATTTCTCGCAAGGAACACACTCCTATATATCAAATCCGTATAGTATAAATATGCACGATCATAACGTATCAACTGAAATAAAAAAAGATACTGTAAAAACCAACCTATTGACAAAATGTATGTGACTGCTGAAAAATGAAAATTTATAATTTGAAAGTTGAAATCGTCCAGTTTGGCATAGACTTTAATTTGAAATCGTCCATTTGTTTCAATATTGAGGAAAATATCAAGGTATAAAGTATTCATTCTAGTATCAGTAGTATCTTAAATTCAAAGTTTACTCGGATAGATGGGATGTAAGTATTGGTCGAGATATAGGTTGTTTAAGCGATAGAACATTATCAATATATATGAAAGTAAAATTAAAGAATTTCGCAAGTGTTTTTTCTTGTTTGTCTTCAAGAAGGTTCTGAATAATTTTTGCTTCATACAAGTACAAAAACAAATCGGTCAGAATGGGCGCACAATTAGTTCCCATTGGAATACCGACAAAACTTGCGAAAACTGTCCGTTAATAAAATTTGAAAATATTGAAAAACTAAGGTTTCAACTCCCTCTGGAAATGTTGATCCTAGATGAATTTTGGATTTTTTTTATGTCTTTTTGGTAATATAACTGTTTAGGTTCTTGAGCATCCTTGGCTTTGAATTATCCGGCTTTAAGCATTCCTAATGAAAATAAATCCTGAAAAGCGCTTCGGACGAATAATTCATAACGTTTTGTTTTTACTTTTCATACTAGAACACAGTGCCAAATATGTGTGGTTTAGGCAATAGAGTACACATGTACATGTACATAATTTGAACATAAATGGCTGAATAATGATTATATACATTATATAAAATTTACGATGATAAACTTACAACTTATTTTCATAGAATAATATTAAATATTTTTTGGTATTTTTGGAAACGTGCTTATACAGAAATATAAATTTTGAAAACAGAAAGTGAATATCACAATTATATTATCTATATTTTAAGAGTGACTTTTGATTTTAAAGGCATTTAAATTGTTACGAAGCAATGAATGTGTTTGTAGATAGATGTTTTTGTGTTCTGTTGAATTGTTCCTTTTAAAATTGTAACGCGATGATGACTGATGTACCCATATTTTGACCATTTATTAGTATGTTTGTTTAGTTCACGCATCATCGTAAATATAACATAATTTGATGAGAATGTCATCAAAGTGAGAGGTTTAGCGCTATAAAATCAGGTCTAATTCCTCATTTTCTACATTTGAAAATGCCTGTACCAAGTCGGGAATATGACAGTTCTTGTCCGTTCTTTTTTTTTTTATGTGTTTCGTCATTTAAGTTTGCCATGATATTATGGATTTTCCGTTTAGATTTTCCTCTGAGTTCAGTATTTTTGTGATTTTACTTTTTACATAAGTTAAAAACACAAATTGTAAAGATGAAGTTATAAGTGACACCGCCTTATTGTTAAAAGAAAATTACACAAAAGCCTGAATGAGGCAATTTCATTTACAATCTCAATTATATTTTATTTAAATCTTTTATAAATATACAATTTGTATGGGAGTACATTTCGGTCGCCTTTTGATAATGATGCCAATCTAAATATAGATTCTGATTAGATCGACAATCATCTATTCAATTATTGAGTTTCAAGTATTTTCAAATATTGTTCTGTAGTACTTATATATGACATGTATAAAGGTAGCATTGAAAGTTAAATCATAGTTGACACCGCCTTGTTGTTAAAAGAAAATTATCCAAAGGAATGCATCAGGTGATTTTTTTTACAATCGTAAATTAAATTTTAAAAATCTTTTTTAAAATACAATTTGTATGTGAGTATTTTTCGGTCAGCTGTTTATAATGATGTCAATATAAATACAGATATTGTTTTAGATCGACAGTTATCTGTTAATAAGAAAAATAAACTCCGAGAAAAATTCAAAACCGAAAGTCCCTAATCAAACGACAAAATCAGAAACTCAATTATTGAGTTGCTAGTATATTCAAATATTGTTCTATAATACTTATATATAAAGAGTACTGATGTTAGATACAAGTGTTATGCTTACATTAACATAGACAATTATAGAAGTAAAACAAACAGAAACAATGGTTGGATGAACTGGATGGTTAGGTGTATTAAACATATTTGATGTGACCTCAAATAAAGGCAACCTAAGTATATCGCTGTTCAAAAGTCATATATCGATTGATAGAAAACTAATCTTCGTTACAAACTTAAGGTAAGGTTTGCGTTCACAGGGAGACAACTCGAATTCAAATCGTTAAATAACACTGATGCACTTGAGCGTTTGAAATCAGCGAAATTTACCTTGTTAATGCACACTTAATTTGCAAACATTCTACCTATCGTCTGCAAAATGTTGAGAAGTAAAACAGGAAAATGTCAATCGAAAAATTCATTTGTTAAGCAATTCAAAGCTCAAGAGTCCAAAAGAAATATATCAGTAAGTCACCCTGTTGATGAGCCCATTACAGAAGATCACAACTACGTGCATGCCAACGGCAACACCTATCCAGTCTTCTCAGACTCAGATCTTGAAATTGGTGCAAGCAGTACCATTGACCCATCTCTAAACGATGACTGGAAGACAGGTAGACGGGTAGTCGAGCTTCAAGCCTTAGCCCAACAGATGTTTTGCACCTCGTGTGATGCTCGACTACACCTGACCGACATTGAGAGTTAGAGATGATATGGCTTATGCAGCATACTTTTTATACGGTGGCAGAACAGTGTGTGTAGGTCATTAAACGACGTTAAAACAGGAAAGAGATACAACGGAACATTTGACATCAATTCAAAATTAACACTAGGTAATTACAATGTTGTTTGTACACGTTTAGATACTATAGAAAAAAAAATGAAATGAAAGGGAACAACTATGTAACCTATGAGTATGGGTGGGATGGGAAGGGATTGAACTGAAGACTGGCAGCTGTAGCTCACAGCTTAAATTGTGTATGCCAAATATTTATTCCTATATAAGAAAAGGAATCTGGGTCTATTCTCCCTGATTCACGTTCGCCCTAGTACCTGTTTTCCCAGGGTACATTTGCCATTTTGTTATGTTCTAATTGTTGTCTAGTCCTGAGACTACTATAGTTGTCTCAGTCTAGTCGCATGATTTTGAGTATTTGAACAAACTATGTTAAAGTTTGTTGAAAAATTGACAGACTATTTATATGCCATAATCAATTTATCTACGCAGAGTAGAATACTGGAATACAATGTATTTATCTTCAACAATGTTAACAAAATAACTGTATTCATTAAATCACAAATGCTCGCAGTATAACTGAGACTAGTCTCATAGGATAATAATAAATGAACTTGTAATTCCGTTTCGTGATTTACATTTCGTACATCAAGCTGAATATTTTATCAAAACAAAACAAAACGTTTGTTTTTATTATTAATCCATCAACTGAAAAGACAAGGATCACAATAATCGGTGATCCGAATTATTGAACAATTACTGATTCTAAACAAGCAATAAACTGAATCTATCTGAATAAGTTTATTCAACTTCAATGCCCTGAATATTGATAATTTTTTAGTAGGGCAAATGGCCGCTATGGGCGAACAATCCCAGGGGAACATGTTATTAGGACGAACGGACCCAATGCCCAAGAAAAGCTGAAATTTAACTAGCCCACATCAAAACGGCCATTGTCGTGTGGGCTCCTGCTTATTTCAAACCCTGGGTAGGGGGTATTAAAAATCACTCTGATTTCTTTTTAACATTTTTTTGGAATCGAGCGTCACTGATGAGTCTTTTGTAGACGAAACGCGCGGCTGGCGTATATACTAAATTTAGTCCTGGTATCTATAATGAGTTTATATTCAATAGGAAGAAATCAATTATCTGACACTGTTTTGTTATTTTTAAACCATTTAAAAAAATAATACCCCCCCCCTTTTCCCCTTACAACTGCATTTCAGCGATTGTTAAGAAACCAAAACGAATGATTGTTGCAAAATATCTTGTCCGAGATTACTCTGAAGTCCAACGGCTGTTTTGCAAGACAAGCTGATGCCGTGGGAAGATATTAATTTGATATTTGGTATAGATTTATCATGACCAGTTAAGGTTTGAATCCAATACTATAAGGTTAAAGATTAAATTTTGCTGCTTTATAATTTATTATTCCTCATTTTCTGTCTACATTAGGCAAAATAAAAGAATATTACCATAATGACTGATGTAAATTTTATGCCAATCAAATTTCTCCCCAAGATGAGATTTTACATTATTGGCAAAAAGTGGTGTTGAATCTAATCTGTTGAAACCTAATTTGATTTCTTCCTTATGTAATTAAATAAGGGATGAAAGCTTAAGTTACTTATTATAAAGCTCAATGACTTAAAATTCATTCATCCAGCACTATGTATACATTTTCAATAGCTTGCATGAAAATTAAAACAGAATAAATACGTCAATTTGACAATCATGATTTTAATAATGAATTTATATTTCTGTTCAGTGTTGATGCATTTAATGTGATAAAAAATGTGACTGTTCTTGGAAGCAATTGTTCTTTAAAATTAATATGTATGCAAAATATTGTAGCCATGGTACACTCAGGAATGGGCCCAGTACAAATTAACAACTTGCTTGCAACTTTAAATTTATCACCAGTTGTGCCGTCCACTCTGAAGAGAAGGGAACAAAAGATTGATACAACTCTGGAGACTGTAGCCAAAAAATCTTGTCTTGAGGCCCAAAAGGAAGAAATTGAAAAGGGAAATGGAAAGGTAAAAAACTTTAAATTTCCAAATGATTATTTTTATATTAATTATCATGAATAAATATACAATATATGTACATTGTTCGAAAATATCAGATTTATTTGTATGAACTTCAAAAACAGGACGAAAAGCAAGGCTAATTGCTGAGCTTTTCTCCTGTTTCGTAGCAAAGAAAACTCATGGACTGGTGTAACTTACTTGAAAATAGTGATTATCGAAAAGTGCACACTCACTGACTACAATTGCATATATAAACACCAAAATTTCTAAATAAGGGGCTGATTCAGGACTGGCTTGATGTTGATCAGGAACAACATTTTGGACATTTTTTGGCAAAGTAATTATGTTTTCTCCATCATTTTCTTCAAAGGGAAAATATTTTCTAATCTGTTGCCAAAATCTGCTTCTGTAAAAACAGCTTTTTAAGAATACAGGTAGGCTGCTTTATAGATGGTTGGTTAGGCAACATCAAACATTTCAAATTTTATTTCTTGCCTAACATGAATTCTTCAGTACATGTATTAAAAAAATGTATCTATATTTTTTAAAGATGGAAGTAAGCTTTGACGGTGGGTGGCAGAAAAGGGGTACAGTATGGAATTATAATTATAGTAATAAAGGTGAAAATTTTTCTGTTTATTTTTACTTGTATGAAAATAAGAAAGATGTGGTATGATTGCTAAATTTAGACATCTATTCCCTATAAACCAAAACATTTAGATATTAACAACTATATGGCCCACCATGGTCTTGAACAATGAGCAAACCAATATTGCAAAGCAAGTTCTAAAGGGCCCTGAAATGACAAATGGCAAACAATTTAAACGAGAAAACGAACGACCTGATTTATGTACAAAAACAATGAATAAGAAAAAATAAAAGAATAAAGCGTCAGTGTCCCTTATGTTGCACATTTTTTCATCTGTCCAACTTAAAGTTACTCCTAGATCAATAATCAAAAAAATAAATTAGATTTTTAGTTATTTTAAACTTTTCATATTGTATGTACAAATGTATTGTTATCGTATAGTATTATTATCTTATAGAAATGTAAGCATTTGGATTCATTTGGAATGCTTACAATGCATTTTCCAATATAAATTGATATTTTCAAGGGACATAAAAGAGGGACGAAAGATACCAAAGGGACAGTCAAACTCATAAATCTAAAACAAACTGACAACGCCATGGCTAAAATGAAAAAGACAAACAGAAAAACAATAGTACACATGACACAACATAGAAAACTAAAGAATAAACAACACGAACCCCACCAAAAACTAGGGGTGATCTCAGGTGCTCCGGAAGGGTAAGCAGATCCTGCTCCACATGTGGCACCCGTCGTGTTGCTTATGTGATTACAAATCCGGTAAATAGTCTAATTCGGTAGGTCACATTCATGAAAGGGAAGGGGATTGTAGTTACGACATAACTCTTTTAAAAATAATTGATCTACACTGATTTTCTAATTTGTCCTAGACATTGCTGATAAAAAACAAGAGGCTCTCAAGAGCCTGAATTGCTCACCTTAATTTTTTTGGTTAAATCTCTCATCAATGATTATTTTGGCTTTTCAATTTATTTAAATGTTCTTTGAATCATCCTATTTTCTTCAAAAGCAAAAAAAAAATCATTTTCTCCTATGTTCTATTTTAGCCATAGGAGCTATGTTTCTGACAGACAAGGAAATGAAATATAGAATTTATACTAGATACTCTGAAACTCATTTAGCCTAAGTTTAGCTGAAATTGATACAGCAGTTTCAAAGGAGAAGATTTTTTAAAGTAAGTCAATATGATGAACAAATTGTGAAAAAAGTCTTTAAAGGGCAATAACTCCTTAAGGGGTCAATTGACAATTTTGGTCAAATTGACTTATTTGTAGATCTTACTTTGCTTAACATTTTTGCTTGTAACAGTTTATCTGTATCTATAATAATATTCAAGATAATAACCAAAAACTGCAAAATTTCTTTAAAATCAACAATTCAGGGGCATTATACCTGAAAAACCAGTTACCCAATTCGGCTGAAAATTTCAGGACAGGTAGACCTTGACCTAATAAATACTTTAACTTCTTGTCTTATTTGCTCTAAATGCTGGAGTTTTTGAGATATAAGCCAAAAACTGCATTTTACCCTGTGTTCTATTTTTAGCCATGACGGCCATGTTTTTTGACGAAATAAAAAATAAAGCACAAACTTTATTTTATACACCCTACTGATCATTCAGTTGAAGTTTGGTTGAATTTGGTTTAGTACTTTTAGAGGAGAAGATTTTTTAAAGTTAGCAAATATGATGAACAAATTGTGAAAAATTGTCATTAAAGGACAATAACCCCTTAAGGGGTCAATTGACAATTTTGGTCATATAAACTTATTTGTAGATCTTACTTTGCTGATCATTTTTGCTGTTTACAGTTTATGTTTATCTATAATAATATTCAAGATAATGACCAAAAACTGCAAAATTTCCTTAAAATTACCAATTAAGTGGCAGCAACCCAACAATGGTTTGTTTGATTCATCTGAAAATTTCAGGGCTGATATATCTTGACCTAATGAACATTTTTACCCCATGTCAGATTTGCTCTAAATGCTTTCGTTTTTGAGATATAAGCCAAAAACTGCATTTGACCCCTATGTTCTATTTTAAGTAACGGCGGCCATGTTTTTTGACGGATCAAAAATCGAAGCACACACTTTGTGCAGGATAATCTAAGGAACAATCATGCTAAGTTTCATCCAAATCCATTCAGTAGTTTCAGAGAAGAAGATTTTTTAAAGTTAGCAAATGTGATGAACAAATTGTGAAAAATTGTCATTAAAGGACAATAACCCCTTAAGGGGTCAATTGACAATTTTGGTCATATTAACTTATTTGTAGATCTTACTTTGCTGATCATTTTTGCTGTTTACAGTTTATCTTTATCTATAAAAGTATTCAAGATAATGACCAAAAACTGCAAAATTTCCTTAAAATTACCAATTAAGTGGCAGCAACCCAACAATGGTTTGTTTGATTCATCTGAAAATTTCAGGGCTGATAGATCTTGACCTAATAAACATTTTTACCCATGTCAGATTTGCTCTAAATGCTTTCGTTTTTGAGATATAAGCCAAAAACTGCATTTGACCCCTATGTTCTATTTTAAGTAACGGCGGCCATGTTTTTTGACGGATCAAAAATCGAAGCACACACTTTGTGCAAGATAATCTAAGGAACAATCATGCTAAGTTTCATTCAAATCCATTCAGTAGTTTCAGAGGAGAAGATGTTTGAAAAATTGTTAACGACGACAGACGACGACGACGACGACGACGACGACGACGGACGCCAAGTGATGAGAAAAGCTCACATGGCCTTTTAGGCCAGGTGAGCTAACAATGATATAAATGTCATAAAAATCTGGTAAAAATTGTACACATGTAATTTTACATGTAATTAATATTTACAAGAGGCATAACTCTTTTTACCTCTGCCTTTATGGTAATTTACCTGTTTGAAATCATTTTAAGTAAAAATAACGTCCATAATTTCAGGCCATGCATCATTAATTGGGAAAGAAACAACAGGAAAGGTACTGTAGTTCTCTCTTAGAAGTAAATCTTGCCAGATATGTGCCCTACATCAGAGCAAAAACCACACTATACCTGTACATGAATGTTTAAAAAAAATGGGACAGTTCTAGTAAGGCAATGGAGCCTGACATGGCAATATCAATGGCCAGAGAGTTGGAGGAAACTGGATGTTCAATAGATGTCATCCATGGTGATAATGACTCGACCAAAACTTCTCGTCTGAAAGCTGTTTTCCCTTCCATTGGGGAAAAAAGATGACAGTAACCACACCAATAAAGGCATCACATCAAATCTATATCAGCTTATCCACAAATATAAAGTACTAAAACAACCAATTGTAATACCTTACATTGGGAGATGCTTCATGTACGCCATAAAAGAATACCAGACAAAAGACCCAGAGAGTCTTAGAAAATCACTGGATATTATAGTTCCACATTTATATGGTGACCACTCTCTTTGTGCCAATGAAGATGTTACCTGGTGCAGTTATCAGAAGAATCCTTCTCATTTAAGGTATAGTACATAGTTCTTTAAGAAAAAAAATATATTTAAAATAGTTTAATGCTACTAATACTATTGTAAATATTAAGCATTTAATCTACTACTGAACTGGATATATTTAAAAATTGGTTTGCAGCTTTAACTTCTTAACAATGATGACTTGTAAAGTCACAGCTTTAACCCCCAAAAGAACAGGGGAAAATAAGATGATATGCCCGGTAAAAGTTCCTTAAATCTGTTTAAAGTCTGTAATTCTCTTATAAAGATTACATATAACAAGTTCAATAACAATAAGGTGTCCCAAAGGTGCCAAATATTCAAGTATAAAAAGTTGTTAGATGATACCAATATGTTAATATAAAATGTGTATATATAGGTAAATATAAAACAAGAATAAAAAAATACATGTCGAGATTCTTAGCCAATAAACACAGAAGTCAGATACTTGAGTTATGATTATGCTTTGTACATGTATTGTATAACTGATTATTTTGGTCTTTTTTTTGTTTAAAAAGTTGTTTTGGGTTGTGATTTTTATTCTTAACATTTAAACAATCAGTTTTATAGGTACCGCAGTCTACCGGAGGGTAAGCCTCTCACATGTCCAAGTCTTCAGACAGATCTAAAAGCCATTATGAACATCCAAAAAGATAGAGCTGCCTGCTTGACCAACGTAGGATCAACCAAAGCAAATGATAATTTTAATTTCATAGTTTCAACAAAAGCTCCAAAAAAACAAGTAAGATATCTGTTCATAATCATAATGAATAATAATTTATTAATATAAAAAAGAAGATGTGGTATGATTGCCAATAAAACAACTCTCCACAACAGATCAAAATAACACAAATCAATCACTGGCGGATCCAGAAATTTTCATAAGTTAGGGCCCACTGACTGCCCAAGAGGGGGCCAGCTCCAGTCACGCTTCAGTGATTCCCTATAATAAGCAACGAAATTTTTGAAATGTTTTTATCCTTGATATGCATTTAATCAGCCACTTAATAATTTATACACTGTTCATTGTTCATTGTAAACCAATTGTTTTGCATCTAATTTTTCATACAAAAAATACTAATTCAACTGCATTATAAATGAGACCTTCAACTTTAATATTTACAGGTCATTTGGATCAAGCAAATCTCTGACAGGGAGTATTTCAGCATCTGTTCTGCAGAAGAACGAGAATGACAAGTATTTAGAAACGGTTTGTGTTACATAGAACTATAAGTGATAAACCGACAGGCAGATTAAACCTGGTATGTGGAATGATTGTAAGGTTTACATGTCTGTCTGGCTTTGTTTCATCTGAGCTTGATTTCATTTTTATGATTCTTTGGTTATTGTTAAGTTTTTGTAATTTGGTCTGTATTTCACGTGTTAAAAGCATAAATTCAACTACATTTTGAGTACAGAATTATTGCAAGCTGTACAGTCTTGCAGGCTTCACCTGACCTAAGAAAAACAAAGGAAACAATATTCCAAGCCATGTAGTTAATGACACAGAGACAAAGATATATGGATATTCAAATTTCACAGAAAACTTGGTTCATATTGTTGTGCTACATTTATGTACATTATTTAATAAACTTGATACGAACTGTTACTTTTCAACAAAACCGAGTAGAAATCTAAGTCAATGCCTTGCCCATGATGAAGGTTGTGGATTAGATCCCTGGCTGAGTCTAGCAAAAGGCTTTAAAACTTGTATTTGCTGTTTATGTAGTCTGGAGATCTGTCTTCTTGTGTAATATTACTTGATATGTTAGTATGACACTTACAACATGGATATTTTCATCATAAGTTCACTATCATCATACTCTCCTGGATATGGATGTATTATTTGCTGTTCTATGTTACCAATCAACTCAGGTCCAGCTTTTGCAAATCTTTTACTTCCCCTTAATTGGAATTTTTAATGTAGATTCATGGTATAAATCTGCTAATTTAGAGACAGATTGGGAATTTATAGGTTAGACTGTTGATGTATAGAAAGAAAACCTGGTGATATATTGCATTATTCAAAATGTTCAAATAAATACAAAATATTTGTGTTTTTAGATTCATTTTTTCAGCTTGGCCATTTAAGGGGAGATAAATCTTTTACTATTTTTTTTTATACTGGACTGAAAGAGTAATTTAGTATTTTACTTGTAGCAATAAAACAAGTTTGGTGACAACATTTTTTCTTTCAATTTTCATTAAGCATATTAAAAAACCTATCTTCTTATATTCTATTTCAAAATTCTATCTCATAGATTTCTTTTTATGCCAAAAAATGTGTTTTTTCATGAACAATCTGAGCACATTTAAACAATTTGTATGACCTGTAGCTTGAAAAATACCCCAGGACCCATACTTTTCATTAGTTTTTTTTGTAAAAAGCAAAGTTTTGTCTCTTTTTCATAGGTTAACAAGGATGTAGGATTATGTCCTGGAGAATTCACCTTTAGAATGACCTTAAATATTGCTGCAAAGAGAAAGCTACAAAAGCTTAGCAGATTAGTTTACAAGCAAAGAGAAAACGTCTGTTAAAAAAAATATTGAAAAGTCGGAAAGAAGCAACTAAGGAAATTCATGAAGGTGTTACCTACTCTGAAGCTGCTGAATTGCATCAAGATGAAGAACTAACTCAAACAACAGAAATTCCAAATAGATTAAAACTACCAGAAAATCCTTTCACATATGTTGTATTTGATACAGAAACAACTGGCAGAGGGATAAATGGTGACATTTTGCAGATAGCAGCTGGTAATGACTTTAATGTGTATGCTCAGCCTCGTTGTGAAAGTTTTGAACAGGCATCTGCTGTGAATATGCTAAGATATGATAGGGGAACAAATACTATGTTCCATAGAGGTATTCCAGTAAAACCAATACAAGAGGCTCATTTGGATTTTATTGAGTTTTTAAAGAAAGTCCCTTAACCCGTACTTGTAAGACATAATGCCTGTAATTTTGACATCCCCATTGTTTGCAATAGATTGGCTGAATTCAGATTATTTTCAGAATTTTCTTCTCATGTTTTTGGTTTTGTTGACACTCTGAAAATTTCAAAAAGAATCTTCCAAAAGTCTGATGTTGGCAACTACAAGCAGGAACATCTCGTCAGTAAACTTCTTACAAACTGCACATATCAAGCACATGATGCAAAAGAAGATGTTAGAGTACTGACTACTTTATTCACACAAAAAATAGAGAAGGAGGTCTTTGAGGAAGACCTTTTCCACATATCCTTTCATGATGTGAAAAAAAGATATGATGAAATTTTACAACAGAAATTTATGTCATTAGCAGCATTAATGAAGTTAGCCAGAAACGGTGTCCCTCCACTTCATCTTAGATTAGCACATAACAGAAACTCTGGTTTAAAGTTATTATTAACTGATATGCATATAAAATTAATAAACAAGAACTTAACATCTGTAACTAGTTTCCTTGAGAAAGAAGAGTGAATTTCATGCTGTTACCATCACTTGGCGTCCGTAGTTGTCTTATTGTCATCACTCAACTTTTACAAAATTCTCCTCTGAAACTATTGCGCCATATTCCCCATTTCCATTCTCAATTTTATTTGTACTAATAATCATTGCATATCAGTTTCATTACATTTATTTGAGGCAAACTTTAAAGGAAGAAAACAAAAACAAAGAAATCAGCAATTTTTCAATTTGAAAAGGGGTGTTTCTATAGAACAGTAAAAGTAAGGTCACTAAAATTCAAATTAGACTGTGTTTTGTGGTAATAAGCATTGTGTATAAGTTTCGAAATATTTGGTTGAGGCAATTTTTCCATTTGTAAAGGGGTATAACTCAAGAATGGTAGAAGTGGCACTACTCCAATTTAAACTTGATTAGCTGTTTGTGGTAATTAGCACTGTGTATAAGTTTCATAACATTTATTTAAGGAAAACTAGAGTGTGAGAATGGAAACAAAACAATAATTTTTCTGTTTGTAAAAAGGCATAATTTTAGTATGGTAACTGTGATGCTACCCCATTCAAGCTTGATCTGTGTTTTTTTGGTAATAAGCATAGTGTATAAGTTTCATAAAAGCATACTAGAGTTAGAGAATGGAAACCAATTATAGGATGTACGTCCAGTCCATCTGTACGGGTTGAGGGACTTTCTTTAAATGCTCAATAAATTCCAAAATAGCTTTTGTGTACCGACAATGGTAAATCTTAATGCCCCTTCCACTACTTGGGTATAATGATATTATGAGGGTGTGACAGTTATAGAACCTGGTTTTAATGTTTATGAGGGTGTGACAGTTATAGAAACTTGGGTATGATGTTATGAGGATGTGACAGTCAAAGACACTGGGTTTGATATTTATGAGGGTGTGACAGTTATAGAAACTGGGTTTAATGTTTATGAGGCTGTGACAGTTATAGAAACTGGGTTTAATGTTTATGAGGGTGTAACATTTATAGAAACTTGAGTATGATGTTATGAGGGTGTGACGGTTATAGAAACTTTGGTGTGATGTTATGAGGGTGTGACAGTCATAGAAGCTGGGTTTAATGTTTATGAGGGTGTGACAGTTATGTGAACTGGGTTTAATGTTTATGAGGGTGTAACATTTATAGAAACTTGGGTATGATGTTCTGAGGTTGTGACGATTATAGAAACTTTGGTGTTATGTTAAGAGGGTGTGACAGTCATAGAAACTGGGTTTAATGTTTATGAGGGTGTGACAGTTATAGAAACTTGGTTTAATGTTTATGAGGGTGTAACATTTATGGAAACTTGGGTATGATGTTATGAGGGTGGTACAGTTATAGAAACTTTGGTGCGATGTTATGAGGGTGTGACAGTTATAGAAACTTTGATGTGATGTTATAAGGGTGTGACAGTCATAGAAACTGGGTTTAATGTTTATGAGTGTGTGACAGTTATAGAAACTTAGGTTTGATGTTATGAGGGTGTGACAGCCATAGGAAATTTGGTATGATGTTATCAATGTGTGACAGCTATCAGAACATGGGTTTGATGTCTATGAGGGTGCGACAGTTATCGGATTTGCATTATGATGTTTTGATGGTGCGACAGTTATGATGTTTTCAGGCTGGGACAGAAATAGGAACTTGTAATTGGGTATAATGTTTTGGGGTTGGAACAGTTATAGGTACTTTAGTAGAACAGATATGACAGGGTGACAGATAAAGGACCATTTGTATTTTTGGCTATGTAATGGATTGGGTGCAATTGAGGATGTTGGTAGTTTTGGACCTGCTTATATATATATATATATCCTAACGTTATTTTTTTTAATTTACATTGTTCATGTTCAGAACATTTATTTTCAAGAGATAAAGAATTAATTATTCTTCAGTTTCATTGTTCTTCTTTGAGTATATAAGTGTTGCATTCATACAAATGAAGATGAAGGTCATAGTGCTACGTTGGAAAAAAATGACAAGATTCCCCAAACACTTTCATACTTCTGAAAGTTCGACAATTTTTCACTTTAGAAAATTTCATCTAAACTTGCATAAATACTGTAATCACTGAACAACACAATCATCAACATACTATATCAAGGAGCAGATGTGAAAAAAAGACAGATACAAATGTACAGGCCAATCACACAAAAACCCAACACATCACATAATTGGGAACACAAAACAGATATCCAGAAGTGAACTTTATTGAACTAATTTTAATTTATTAAATTAAAAGTAAGATTTTCATATTACAGGTCTACATAACCACATTAGTTATTTCATATAAGAACAATACATATACAGCTGCTTTGTGTTCTCTGTCCATCTTCTGTTTCGTCTATACTCATGTATAGAAGCATGCATATAGATGTAGGAAGATGTGGTGCGAGTGCCAATTCTCAGATCTGCAGTGACATCACACCATGTAACTGTCCAATCAATGATAAGCATGTGTGTTATGTAAACAATGTTGAGATGTGATGCCAATAAGAATCCTCTAGATTTTCCAGACTTCAATGCAAATTAATACAATTGATATGTATCGATACCAGTTGAATATAGTAAGTTTACTCTTTAAATATAATTGTTAAAGACACTATATAATATCTCCATTTTGATTTTTAACATACTTAAAAAATAATTGGCAATATAAATAATCAAGAATCACCTTCAAATAGATGAAAAATCTAGAGGATTCCTGTTGGCATCACCCCCTGAAAAATTTAAATGCCAGGATGTCCGGATCTGGACAACTCTCTATCCAAATAACAATTTATAAATGGTAAACCATTATAGGTCAATGTACGGTTCCCTATATATTCAACCAATTTTGTCTCATAAAAGGAGGAGGGGCTGGGTTCCCCTCTTAATCCGCCTCTTCAAAGCTATCTTTAAAGATTTAAAGATCTTATTTGAAGATCCACAAAAACACTCCTTTTGCGTTTTAGCGAGATGACATGATGAAGATATAACGCCCATTTCTGTGAAAACGAGTTCAGTGACACATCAATTTTATTCGTTCATTAAACTGACAATACTAGAATCTCTACGTTCTCAATTTTTTACAAAAACGGTGGACCGGGAAATAGGATTTTTTTCTGCTTTTTGTTGCCATGGCACATGTGGCAACGGTTTTATTTTTACAAAAAAAAGTTTTTGATTTTTAGTACTTTTTTATGAACTTTTGATTTGAAATTTGTTATTCATGAAGGGACAACAATTGTTTAAACATATTTTATTCAGTTTTATTTGCTTATTGTCACTTGCATACATTATTGAATCAGTAGAGTGCAAATAAATTTTCCCCTAAAAAACGTCAAAAACCAAAATGTTGAGCTTTTCTTACAAAAAAACGGGACGGTCGATATTTGATTTTTTTCATTTAATTATCGGGTACTCCTATCTGAGCAAAATGATATATCATATTGGTATAATACCACTATGAAAAAAAATCTACGCATCATGAAAACCTTACCTTAAGATAAGAAAAAAACATATAAGAGGAAAACAAAACAGAAATATGAGTAGCTACTTGCAGTAACATCGATACAAAAAGAAAAATTAAAAACTTCAAAAGATACAAACCAAATTGTCCTTAATATAACCATCTTAAGAATAATCTGATGACCATCTCCCGTGTATCATCAATTATCTATTATAATCCCCGTTATAATCTTATCTACATAATTCATTTTCAAACTATTGCGAAGTAACTACCATAAAGAAATTAATGTATTTATCTCTTTTTTTTTAAATTGACACATATCAAAACCTGCAATACACTAATTGATATTTCTTTTTAAATGGTACACACACACAAGCTATTGATCAAACTGACCCTTGTCATTTATTTTTATTATCAACACCCAATATTTGATATACTATTAATATCAATAGCGACTTTCAAATTATATTTGTTTCTAAAATAATATTTATGACAGACATCAATGTATTGCTACAGATAAAGGCACAATTCAAGCACAACAGTGAACAAGAAGGCCAGCCTGCATCAACGCAATTTTAAAAGTAAGACACTGTTATTCTTCATGATAATGAACCGAGCATATGTGCTTTACAAACACAAAACTCCATACATCGCGTTACATCCATAGATTAAGCCGTTAATGAAAAACATCACAGGCCGAAAGATATATTTTATATGGTTTAGGTCTAAGGTTGTTTACATTGTAGATGGTGTTAAGTCGTTAATATTATAACAGTTTTAAGTTATTCATTTTATGTATCGTTACATATGGACTTTAATTGGTAGCTTTAAATGTGTGTTTTGATAGTTAATTTCTCAAACTAGGATTTCTAGATTCAAACTTCATAAATGAATTAAAGAAGTTAAAATCAGTAAGAGGTTTGTATTATATATCTGATATTTACATCTTCAAGAAAGCGTTTATAATGATTATCTGAGAAAAGTAGCATGAATGTTAATAATGTTATGGCAATCCTAGGGACAAAATGGTGATTATCAGTTCAAAAAGCGAAATGGAATCAGTATTTTAAGTACTTTTATGTTTTAAGGTAAGACATTCGAAGTGAATTTTAAAATTTCAGTTAAAATTTCGGATAAGATGATTTGAACAGCGTGATCCTTAAAGTACAAATCTACAAAGTTTACTCTTTATAAAAATTTTAAAAATTATGTCAAATAGTTCTATAATATAACTATAGTAATGATGATAACGAAAACAATGTTTCTGTAGATCAAGAAGTTTTTAGAAGAGATAAAAACAAAGTTGTTCAGACATTATGTTACGTTATACGTGATCAATATATATGTATAATATGTATGCATTTATATATGTAATGTGTTTTCATTTTGAAATCATGTGTCTAACATCTAATGATTTTTGTACAATAAACTGTATTTCTTTCAATAATCTAAGTTGCTTTATTGGAAAAGGTGGCGGGGGAGGAGGCTACTATGTTTAGTTTTGTTTTGTTTCTGTTTCTTTTTGTGTGGAACTGTAGTGTAGAGGAATTGTAAATTCTCATCGATTTGTGAAGTTTTGTAATGTTTTGTTTTAAAAAATGTGATGTCGATACATAATTCATCAATTTATTTTTATCATTAAAATGTCAACGACTACTGGAGTATTCGAGTATCTATCCAGCTGGGAGTATTTGTTGTTCACTTGCTTGTTATATACATGTTAGTTAACGTGAATGTATAAACTGTATTTGTTCAAAGCTAAACAATGTCTAGTAAAAGTGGGGCGAAAGATACCAAAGGGACAGTCAAACTCATATATCGAAAATAAAACACCATGGTCAAAACGAAAAAAACAAACAATCGAATAATAGTACACAAGGCACAACATAGAAAACTTAAGACTAAGCAACACGAACCCCAAGTTGATAAGGATGAAGCGAATGATTTTTAGAGAGATGTTGGTAAATGTTGGATTTGTTTGCCATTATTAACAGATATCGTTTAAATATTGTGTATGTATTGCTTAATAAACTGTTTATGCTATTCACATAACAAGAATTTCTTTAAACATTCGATAATTATGTGCTGTTAAACGGTAAGGATTCTCTCAAAATTAAAATTTCCGAAAAATGCAATAGAAGATTAAACGACATTTACGTTCTCGCATTATTGTAAATATAACGGAATTTGATGAGACTGTTAATACAGTGAGAGGTTAAGCGCTATAAAACCAGGTTTAATCCACCATTTTCTATATTTGAAAATGACTGTACCAAGTCAGGAATATGACAGTTCTTGTCCATTCGTTTTTGATGTGTTTTGTCATTTGAGAGATGTTTTTAAGATTTTTCTCTGAGTTCAGTATTTCTGTTATTTTACTTTTTACGATGAAATATAGAAATCGTATATTGCACCGAATGTCAACCACAAGTTTTAATGACAAAATAAGTATACAATGTTAATCGTTTCATTGTTAAAGGAATAATTCTCAATTCTCAATTTTCTCTTTCCTATAATAGTCATTAGAAATTATAATAGTCATTAGAAATATGTTTATCAAAGTAATGGGTCACTTGATGACGTAACGGTTTCGTGATTGTTTACCATAAACACCTGTTTTTGGTTTTACTAAACACATGGTTTGTGTTAATGTTATGATTCGACGATTTATATCCTGAATGTGGATTAAATGGGTATATGCAACTCATCTGACTTGTGACAAGCATTGTTGTAAAAGTATAATTTAAGGGGGGTGATTGAGTAATTCTGGTGATACGAAGTTTTCTCTGATTATAAAGTTTTCTCTGGTTATAAAGCAACATTTCGTTATTGTGGCATGTCTGACTAAGAGAAATAACTTGATTCAAACCATGAATCATTGGCTGACCCTAATATGAATACGTTGTCTGTGTTTAATACTTCACACTGGTAGACATATATTGCCGAGAAGACTTCTACATTTCCTAAGAAAAAGGCATTTATTATGGAAACTTTGCAACCACACTTATTTTCAGTCAATCTTCAAGATGGAATAAACAAGATACAGTCTAGTTTCAATTGGATGTGAGATCATGGGCGACCATGTTAAGTGACAGATGTGAAACCCGGCAGAAGATGCAGCAGGTCTTAAATTTCTATAAGGTGTTATCCTCAAAGTTAAGAAGCAGAATAAACTCATCCGCATTGAAAAAAAGAATTCCATAAGCCTTAAACCCGTCTTGCGGCCGATTCCACAAAACGAGAAAAGCATCAGTTCAGCAAATAAAAAAGCTATCAGGAGTTTGAAAGAGAGGAAACTATCTGATCCTTATAAAACCGCCGCAGCTACAGCTCTTATTGTTTCAGTTTCAATCAACAACATCAAGAAAGACTAAAAAAGTATCAACAGTAGCCCTCCATTCGGACCACCGGATAGTGAAAACCTTATATGATGGCATCTGTTCCAACTGCACCAAGCTTGGTGACTGTCGAACTCAGTATCACCTCTTCAGTGGTTCTGTGTTTTCATTTCATGAAACTCCTACATTTGTGACATTTAAGAATAGCAAATCTGCAAATAACCATTCAAAATATGAAGGTGATGCACTTTGAAAATAACTGAATTTCGCCTGTGTTATTGAAATTCGATTTAAACCTTTTAATATCAATCAGGTTAGTGTTGTTGTTCAAAGTTCAGGCAAAACATTTTGACATTAGGTTTAAGTGAAATGAATTTTTTAATTAAAATATGAAATTTTAAGTTTTGAATGTGAAATTATTTAAAATAAGATTGCTATAAATATGCATTCTATTATTAGTCTGGATATTTCCTTTATGACGTATGTATTAATCAACAAATATATTCAGGATTATGCTGAAACAATAAATTCAACTGCTTTACTATGTAGCCGTTTCGTTTATCATCTGCACAATACCTGTTATAAAAATGTAAACAACCAATCGAAAATATTGACATGGAAATGACGTGGATATTGTTTATTACTTAGATGATGAACTTGGAGTAAGTAAAAATACGCTAGAAGCTGCGAAATGTCTATCTCTAAACAAAACCATTGATAACAAGCATGTGTTTAAAATTAGAAAAGGCAAATCTACGTTTTAACCAGTACACTATTTAGAATAGTTAAGTTTAGTTTGAGTTGTGTATGATTTCTCAATTTATATATATACACTTATAACATTGATTAATATTTTTAATTACTTTACAAAATTTACAGCGCTGAAATAAGCTGAGGTGCCAAGATGAATAATTGCAATATGTACAGTCATTGGTAACATAAAACTGTAAATAACCTGTAATTTACACTTGTTAATAGAGATTTAAAGTTAACTTTTGAAAGATGAGCGGAAGATACCAGATAAACATATGGCGTTCATTATCACTGGACTAGTATATATTTGTTTGGGGGCCAGCTGAGGGACGCCTCCGGGTGCGGGAATTTCTCGCTACATTGAAGACCTGTTGGTGACCCTCTGCTGTTGTTTTTTATTTGGTCGGGTTGTTGTCTCTTTGACACATTCCCCATTTCCATTCTCAATTTTATTCGAAAATAAAATGACAACGCCATGGCCTAAACAGAAAATACAAACAGAAAAATATTAACACAAAATTCACGTTTAAGAAAACTAAATACTAAGTTAAAAAAAACCGGGGTTGATATCAGGTGCTAAGGAAGGGTAAGCAGATATTGCTTACGATGCCACGATGGTGTAATTAATTAACTCACATTTTAGCTAAAATTAAGCATCAGCTGGTTGAATCTCTTTTTCCTGTGACATAACCTGAAAAACTTACAATTTTATATAAGTAGTAACTTGTGGGACAGACGGGACGACGTAATTACACAAGAAAATTAAGAATCCCTTTACCACTTTCGAAGACCTAAAAAATTAAAAGTTTGATTTACCACATTTGAATAAGCATTATCAAAATCTAAAATTTACCATGTATTAAACATCGTATACATTATATCCTATACTGATTTCCTTGATAGAGAATTTCTGCTCACAAAAGCTATAAAACCAAGAGTTCCAAATGGTTTTTTAAAAATCATCCCTTCGTAAATTTTACGGACGCCATCATGAGTTGGTTGACCGTTATGGAATAACCGTTTTACAGATGATATAGGTCATGTTCCTTATGTCGACGTCTCTACAATCCACTTTCCCTTTCACCATGAATATGACTTCTAAAATCTTACTATTTACTGGGTTTTAAATAACACGAGCAACACGACGGGTGCCACATGTGGAGCAGGATCTGCTAACCCTCTGGAGCATCTGGAATCAACCCAAGTTTTTTGGTGGGTTTTTTTTTTTGCTTAGTCTTTAGTGTTTTATTTTGTGTCTCGTGTACTATTATTTGTCTCTTTGTCTTTTTATTTTTTAGCCATGGAGTTGTCAGTTTTTTTTTCGATCTATGAGTATCCCTTTGGTATCTTTTGCCCCTCTTTTGCACACTTGCTGATCTGTTATCTATAAAACAAATAATGGTAGGCAGCATGTATAATGCAAACTTGGTCAAACTGGGACCAAACGTCGCCCATCCTCGTTTCTCAAGCTAACAATATTATTCTTTTTGAAAGTGCTGTGTGAGGAGCTATGTAAGAGACCTATTGTGTGGCTTAAATTTGTTCAGATTTTTGTTTAATGTGACAAAATGTTCATCGAAAGTCTGTACGCAATACTTTGCCATATGTTTCATTCAATTATAAATGTAATCTCAATTACATGGTAGTTTAAACGGACGATCTAAAGAAGGGATTAGTACGTAGTCTTTGTACTTTTGATTTTTTCAATCAACTCGACTTAAAGAACTGTTGACTAACTCAGGTGTGTATTGTTTTTGTGTTGGACTATGTTCGTTTATGTAATGTATCCGGTTTTTTTTCTGTAATTAGTTAATACTTCAGTTTTATCATGTATATCTGTTATACAGTCATTTTATAAAATTTACTGTTTGCATTCTATATAATAAGGATTTTCTAAACCCAAGCAGGACACCCTAGCCGTATTAGGGACAACTTTTTTGAACTTTTGGTCCTCAGGTCTGTTCAACTTTGTTATTTTGGCTTTCGAACTTTTGTATCTGGGCGTCACTAGTTAGTCTTGTGTGGACAAAACGCACTTCTGGCGTATTAAATATTAAACCTGGTGCCTTTTGTTAGCTATTATTTGTGTGTTTTTTTTTTGTCAAATATGTTCTCCTATTTATTTGTATTGTAGTCATGTAATGTAATGATGTTATTTTAATGTATATTTAACATTGCCATTTAAGCGAGATATTTGGCAAGCCACAAAACAAGGTTCAACTCACCGTTTTTTTCTTTAAAAAATGTCCTTTGCCAAGTCAGAAATATGGCCATTGTTAAATTATAGTTCGTTTATGTGTGTGTTTCATTTTAACGTTGTGTTTCTGTTGTGTCGTTTGTTTCCTCGTATATTTGAGTGTGATTTCATTTTACTACAAGACATGTTACGGTACTTTTCTATCCAAAATTCATGTATTTAGTTTTGATGTTATATATGTTATTCTCATCGGATTTTGTTTAATGCTTAGTTGGTTTCTGTGTGTGTGTTACAATATATTGTTGTGTCGTTGTTTCCCTCTTATATTTAATGCGTTTCCCTCAGTTTTAGTTTGTAACACGGATTTGTTAATTGTTTTCTATCGATTTATGAGTTTCGAACAGCGGTATACTACTGTTGCCTTTATATGCACAATGACACCTTTTTTTTAATGCATCTGATATTTTACTACAAATTTTGCGTTCAATTTTCTTAGAAAGCGTATCTTAATCATGTTGATTCAAAGGTTTAATGGTGGATGTAACAAATACAACATCTAGCGTCTATCACTTTCTTTAATTTCGTCTTCAACGTCTTTGATCGCTAATTGATGAAGATCGGATCGTTTCACCCAATGTATCTTAATATCATTACTTCCCTTAACAAGAGTGTTTTAGCTCCTTCATGGTAAAACAAACCACCGTCAGGTCACATTTTCGAAATGTTTTCTCACCAAAACACTCGATCCTCACCTATTCGACGTATTTTCTTTTTTTACCTGCATCTTTCCACCAAAAGCAGCATTTCCATCATCCTGCTTTGATGCTTGTTTCTATTTCTATATACCAGTTCATTTGTTCCCGGTTACTTTTTCAAAACTCATTATTCAACTGCAGTTTTGAACCTCGTTTTAGTATATAAGGCACCGCCATTTTCACGTGATAAGATTATAAATGTCATCCAAGTTTGACCATATTCGTCGTCAATTGTATTTGAATTCATACTAATTTGATTAATATCCCTACTTTCCATTTTGGCTTTTAAATCCTAATTGTATAGTAATAAATCTAATATTGATTCCATGTAACTGCTATAAACATCTCCTTTTCAATTGTTTCTAAATTGTTTTAAAAAGTCATAATTGTGTTTAAAGTTCCACAACACATAATGTTTAGATTGATTTGGTTTCGTCACTGGCATGCACTCGTTTCAAATAGTATAACACGTTTTTTGAATGATAGTGTTTATGCTCGAGTATACCTCCTTCGATATCGGCATAGATATTGAAATAAATCAGCTTCGAATTTTGCTTTGAAATTGTCATGCCATCAATATTGCAACCATAACACTTTCTATGAACAGTCTATGAAAAGATCTGAAAGAAAATTACTATTAATGTATAAATAAAAACATCATCTGGCAGTGTTTTAAAAACGACGCGTTGGTGTTTTTCTGTATTTAAATATTTACACGTGTGGAAGGTTTACAATACTGTTGTGAAAGAGCAATACTACCATTGTTATTTGTCGTTTTGTTTAAAATTCCCCATGTAACTAATTCAAACGGTGTTCGTTCAACATTTATGTTGAAGAATGGAGAGTAGATGCTGAATTTCTACTATTAAAAAGAAGGTGATGTAGAATCGGCTTTTTTTACTATTGGTGAAATAATCAAATTGAAAATTATTGTTTTAACATGTTAACATGTTGCATCGGAACTAAACACATTTATTCTAAAAACAGTTGTTGGCATGACACGGGTTATGTTCTTCTCATATATGTTATGATGGTATGATACTAAACCCCTAACGGGAAGGATTGTGCCTGATGTTCATATGATGAAATCATAATCTTTCATTCAGTTTAGTTGAAGTCTGGAGCTGGCATGTCAGTTAACTGCTAGTAGTCTGTTGTTATTTATGTATTATTGTCATTTTGTTTATTTTCTTTGGTTACATCTTCTGACATCAGACTCGGATTTCTCTTGAACTGAATTTTAATGTGCGTATTGTTATGCGTTTACTTTACTACATTGGTTAGAGGTATAGGGGGAGGGTTGAGATCTCACAAACATGTTTAACCCCGCCGCATTTTTGCGCCTGTCCCAAGTCAGGAGCCTCTGGCCTTTGTTAGTCTTGTATTATTTTAATTTTAGTTTCTTGTGTACAATTTGGAAATTAGTATGGCGTTCATTATCACTGGACTAGTATATATTTGTTTAGGGGCCAGCTGAAGGACGCCTCCGGGTGCGGGAATTTCTCGCTACATTGAAGACCTGTTGGTGACCCTCTGCTGTTGTTTTTTATTTGGGCGGGTTGTTGTCTCTTTGACACATTCCCCATTTCCATTCTCAATTTTAAATATCTTTATGTTTTATAATAGCTTTCATTCGAAAAGATGAAGCTAGAACACACAACTAAAATATATGTAGTTTAGGCAAGGTAATACTATTGGTCCTCTGCGTTATTCAATTTGTACTATTTCGAACTTTTTTCATCTGAACGTCACTGGTAAGTCTTGTGTGGACGAGGCGCGCGTCTGGCGTATTAAACTTTAAATCTGGTACCTTTTGTTAGCTAGTATTCGTGTGTTTCTCTTTCCTTTATGTTCTTCCGTTTATCTGTATTGTAGTCCTGTCATGTAATGTTGTCATTTTAATGTCATATTTAACATTGCCTCAAAAGCGGGAGGTTCTTCTATTAACCTGTATGGTAGTCCTGTCATGTAATGTTGTCATTTTAATGTTATATTTAACATTGCAACAAAACCAGGTTCAACCCACCATTTTTTTCTTAAAATGTCCTGTACCAAGTCAAAACAATGGCCATCGTTATATTATAGTTCGTTTCTGTGTGTGTTACATTTTAATCATGTTTTTTCTGTTGTGTCGTAGTTCTCCTCTTATATTTGATGCGTTTTCCTCAGTTTTAGTTCGTTACTCGGATTTGTTTTTTTCTCAATCGATTTATGAATTTCGAACAGCGGTATACTTCTGTTACCTTTATTTATATAGGACATTTAAATATAAATGACTTAATAAATCAAAAATGAAATGTATACAGTAATTAGTGCATTCATGATTCTTTATATAAGAGTATTTACAATGAACTCCTACACTAATTTCCCTTCACAAAAATAACTTCTAAGCACATTAAACATATATTATGGTAAATTTCTGTAACTTTGTTATACAGATACTGAACCATTCGAAAGCAAGGAAAATAATAATTTCACCATGATTCGTTATAGCTAAAAAATGTAAATTTATAAAGTGACTACTAAAAATTATTAAGTTTAAAGATATATATAGTGTTTGTCTTATGTTGCAAAACATTGCACACTTACACAGATTGTAAAGATTTAGTTATAATTGACACCGCCTTCATGTTAAAATAAAGTTATCACAAAAAGACTGCATAAGTTGATTAAATCTACAACTGTCTATCACAATCTAAAATATATTATAAATATAAAATGTGTAAGGGAATATATTTTGGTCATCTATTGAATACATGTAAAAGTAAATTAGTATACTAAAATGTGTAAGGGAATATATTTCGGTCATCTATTGAATACATGTAAAAGTAAATTAGTACGACAATTATCCATTTAATCCATTGTGTTTCACGTATTAAGTGTTATGATAATATTTAAATAGACAACCATATACGTAAAGATAACAGAGTCAATGGTTCGATGAATTTGCGAAAGTAAATAGGCGTAAGTAATGTAACCTCAAGCAATACAAAATACTTAAGCTTCACCGAGCTTGACAAAAGCACAAGCCAAAAGAGCAGTCATGTTGTTCTAAGTTCAAATAATTGAAAGTCATAATATTTAACGCTAAAAACCCAGTCACCAAGATATTCGACTTTATTTCTTACTGAATTAGTTCAAACCACCATTATTCTTAATGATCTTATGTTAAAAGATCATTTTCTTTTGCTTTGAACTATGATTATTAAAGATCAAATACATCGTCTCCATGAACAGAACTTCTGCTACAAGAATGGGAGTTGTAAATACAAAATTCTTGTTTTAGGTCATGAAAAATCTTATGTTGTGATAAACCACATTAATTTCGAAAACTAATATATCGACGATCTCATCTAAAATCTGGACGTTTTGATCGACACATTTACCTCAAGTTGAAGGACTTGAACAATGAAGGAATCGTCTATTTTATGAGTCAAGGCAAATTTATTTAGATTTGTTTTGTATCTGTAAGCTCTATGGGCTTCCTCAAACACTCCCAGACCTTTGTAATGATAATAGAAATTATTGTATATAAGAATTTTGAAATTAATGATTTCATTGGCGGCCGTTTTTATTTATCTTAATTTGTAAGTATTATAACGCAAATATGTCTTCTAGTGCTGACACCCTTTTGTGAACGCCTTTGTTGTTCTCAATTTATTATCATCACGTGCTCTTAATTCTTAAACGTGTAAAACACATCGAAATTTCTCACTCGAAAAACTGAAATTTGATGGCAGCAACTGTTTGACTGTATACAAACATTTAGATTATCAAACATATCCACCTGCCACTTTTATATCCATCAAAGAGATTTTAAATTTATACATATTGAATACTAAAATTATTTGAATGTTACTGCTGTGCCATTTTTTTTTTGTAATTTTTCAGCTTCACGCTGCGTTAATGATGTTGATGAATTGATAAACTTTGATAACTGAGGTGATGTGAAGAAAGAATTATATCATAGCGTTGATTGTAGGGTAAACATTAAACATTTTGTTTTGTTCATAAAGTGATGATAAGAAATTAAAAAGTTTTAGAAAAACTTTAAAACATTTGTGTCATATTCAAGGCAAAACAGTTAAATAATATCGATCATTTCTTAGTAATTTAAACGTTAAATATAAGGTTCAGCAATGCATCTGGGAAGACGTAGATCTTTAAGGGGGGTCGTCAAGGAGACAATAAATGGACATAAGAATGACCCCATCTGGCACAAAAATCTTCACTACAGTCTCTATGTTGAAAGGTGTAGAATTATTCAGTGTTCCGTTGTTACCGAGAAGAATTCCCTCCACTCGTGGTAATAGTGGCATCTCATTAGCTATTGTGTTTTTGTATCCCTGGAACTGGAAAAACATTTTTGCGGCCTTTTAAAAATCCACAAATTACACATGATTTTATTTATCCACTTGTTGCATTTTTAGTAATAAATATTTTGTATTAATTTTACTTTGTGTTAGTTTTCAACGCAAGTGGTCAGTTTATGTATCACCAATAAAAGGGATGATTAGGTTGATATATGAGTATCTTTAAAGTATCCAATTACAGGAACATCAATTCCATAACAAGGCTTTGTCAA
Source organism: Mytilus galloprovincialis (assembly GCA_037788925.1). Taxonomy (NCBI): domain Eukaryota; kingdom Metazoa; phylum Mollusca; class Bivalvia; order Mytilida; family Mytilidae; genus Mytilus; species Mytilus galloprovincialis. Next base: position 1,076,801 of record JAWDJN010000016.1, read on the forward strand.
TGAGTCCTTCTGTCTAATTCAGTGTTTAAATAGACATTGATACCTATTGATATCATATCTGATTTTGTATTTTACACACAACTGATTCTTTTGATTTGATAAACAAAGAGTAATGAAAAGTGCATATTATATTTTTGCCCATACATTAAGGTTGAAGATATCACATTGTTCGAAGAAAACAATGGGTCAATTAATTACCTTAAATGACGATCTTTACCAAAAATGTTTTATATATTACTGAATTGAGTAAAAAAACAACATCAATATTGCAATCCGTAGGATTGGAATACTGCTTTTTAAACAGTAAGTGTATTTTATATTGTATTTAAGAACGTCAATACATAAGTATTTGAAAAAAAGTATGAGAATATCAGCCTAAGTGCATATATATCAGAATGTTCAATACTACTGATATCGCCCTGTTGATATTCAGCATGAGTTAATATTGGTCCTTAACGGGAAAATCTATTTATGAGTGTATATAACCTGAGCAATAAGTGGTGTATAGTTTATAATTTGCAGTGGTATACTTTCATTTTAGCTAAATATAACCCTGTATCAAAACTCTGTGCAAATAATGAATTCTGAATTCTCAAACAAGTGACAGTTGTGGAAAAATTTAAAGTACGAAGCAGATCATTTGGTTCATAAAAACATGTTTGAGCTGCGTCGGGTAGAAATTGATCTCATGTACATGCATTACAATTATCTACACGCAAATTATGTAATTGGTAGAAAGTTAAGTTGCTATAAGAAAACTTACAAACAGAATGACATTTAACTTTTATTTCGTTTTTGAATTATCGCAAATGTTATACATGTAAATGTAAAAGTGCACTTGCATAAGGTCTTTTTTCTATCCTACGCAGCTCAAATATTGTTGTTTGAAAATCATTATTTGTGTAATAGCAAAATACACAATTACGGATTGAGCTTATAACTTTTTATATGTTGTACAGAAGTCCTTCTGTACCTAAAATAAAAGTTTATAATTCTTACGTATCGAACCGTGTTATAGTTCGTTTCTGTGTGTGTTACATTTTAATGTTGTGTTTCTGATGTTTCGTTGTTCTCCTCTTATATTTGATGCCTTTTCCTCAGTTTTAGTTTGTAACCCGAATTTCTTTTTTTCTCAATCGATTTATGAGTTTCGAACAGCAGTATATACTACTGTGGCCTTTATTTACAGTTATGCATTTGTGAATATTTTTTTTGCCCTTTACTCCCAATTTTTTTAACAAACGAGTGTGTGAATGCATTTTAAGTATTTGAATCCGAATTTCAGGCACAACAATGATAATTAACAGATTGTTGTAGTCAAAATCTAACAAAGAAATGTCTCAGCTATACATTAGTCTTTTTAATAACGCAATATCTTATCAATTATGTTAAAAACATCACAAGGGATGATTAGTATTTGCTCATTCCGAGATCCGTTAAAACTGATACTAAAAACTCTAAATAGATGTTTCCTTATCAAAGATGTGGTTCAAATCCGTACTAGTTAACGCTTGGAAAGAAAAGCTAGACAGAATAGATCTATGTCACTTTCTGACATGTTTATTCGTGAACTTTAAAACATTAAAAGCTAAAATGCACATTGTCATTTATATTTATATTATTCGGTCAGTAGAGAGTAGATAACAACTTTACAATTAAACGCTGTTGTGTCATTTTGTGCATAACTGTTTTTTTTAACACGGCACACAATTACATCATGTAGGAAGGTTCAATGAAGTTTTCTAATTCTGATAGATTATCAGGGTTGAGTTGAAATTTTAGTATTTAATCATTTAAATATTAATCTATTTTAAAAGAATTGTTACATATTGTTTGTTTTCTTTTATATCAAAAATCCATTCTCTGCATTATAATGATCTTGGTATCTCATTTGAATACTAAGGCAAACAGGCAAATTTCTTTTTCTAAAACGGAAAGCAACAACCTTTAAATATTATACCTCCAAAACGCTTTAGTGGATGTACCATCATTAGGAATAATCAGAGTCAAATATTTGGAAGTCAAGGTTGTATAAGAACCGAAACAGATAAATATCTATATAAGCAAAGAAAGACATAAAAAGCAATAAAAATAGCGAAATCCATCTAAGTTCAACTTTACTTGGGAGAGTTTAAAGACATATGGTACAGTTTTGATCCCAGGCTAATTTATTTTAAATTGCATAAAGCTATTTTTCACCTAGTCAATAATAATATGTGATACAAAGAATACCTACATGTGCTTAATATAAAGATAATTGGGTTCAAAATTTAAGATATTTACTAAGAATTAGTGTTATAACATGTCTATGCTTTAAACAGACATACATGTATATAATTTTTTTGTTTCAAAAGATTAAAAATTGATGATTTTTGTAATATGATTAGGAACTCTTTTTTCTGTTAAGAAATGTTCAGAATTTGTTTAACAATTCTTTATGGATAACTACTATTTATCAAATTGTCTTAATTTTAGAAGTAAACGAAAGTATTTGCTGCAGATTCATCTAGTTAAAAAATACGTTTTCGAATACCTTCATAATCTTCATATAGTATCAAGTAAATTGAAATAAAAAAAGTGGGGTCAATTTTTGCGTTCTCAAGCCTATTATTCACATAACTCGAAAAATGCACATTTTACATTTTACATATGTTGTACGGATGTGTAGAAGTTTGACGACGCAAAAAATAACTTTATAAAAATGTTACGCTTGTAACGTCATTACTCCCTGGTCAAACTTTTTGTAGTTTTGTAATGAACCAGAGAACTGAAAATCATTTAATAGTTTATTGTTCCGTCGTTTCAAAGCTGGTCAGACCAGCATTACTGGTTAACTTTAAATTGGCACTAGTATACTAATATTAAGATCAAATTATAAATGAAAGAAAGAAAATATATGTTCATCTATAAGAATGCTTTCTCTCACTATTTTGCTAACTTCACATATCTTAATCGGTGTGAGAAAAATGTTTCTCCTCACTACTGAGATTTCTGTTCTTGGCAACTGATTGGTCGAAATCTAATTACATATATGACGTAAAAATGTTCTTGGTTTCTTCTTAATTTTCCTATTTGATAAAAGCGATCATGCATGATGACGTCACATATAAAGAATACAATTTCTAAAAATCTTTGAAAAGGAAGAAATATTTATTGGAGAAACAGATTCAACCACTATTACTCGTCTATTACGATATTTTCTCAACTCCCAACAGTTAAATATAAGATTAATTAAAAAACTCGAAAAGCCTCGCATTTTCAATATCATAAATGAACTTTCTTCAGTTGAGAGATGTCGATACAGCTTTGTTGTAGTGATGGAATTTAAATGACTTTTCTTTTCATTAAAACAGAAATATGCATGATCCTTTTTTATGATAGAAAACTTGTTTGGTCTAGATCGCAATCTTATTTATAGAATAGCTAGGTTTTTTTTTACTTATTTCTTTTCACTAGTGCTATGTTAACTTATTATATCACAAAGACGATGTGGTATTATTGCCAATAAGACAACTCTCCACGAGAGACAAAATGACACATAAATTTACAATTATAGGTCACCGTACGGCCTTCAATAATGAGCAAGCCAATACCGCAAAGTCAGCTATAAGTAAACATACATACATAGTGTGGCGGGGAAAAACATGTAAACGGGATCCCGGACCTCCCCTTAACCTTAGACAGTGGTTTAACAGTACAACTTAAGAACGAATTATAACAATCAGTTGAAAAAGGCTCAACTCATTACCTTGATACAAATACAAATACTATACAGAGTGGACTTGGCCGGGTATATTCCAACAACAAAAAGACATTAAGTACATATACTGACAGCTAGCTCAAAGCCACTAACAACTAATTATAAAATTCATGTATCTAAGACTAAATTATCAATCAGTACACATCCAACATCCAATGCATTTAGTGTAAGACGTAATAAACAGTCAGAGAAAAACAATGACAAGATACAGATATCGACACATTGTAGATCCATGAACGTGTATATGTATATAACAATAATATTAAGTATGTTTTAAATTTTCTGATCAAAATCAATATTAATACCAATAAAAACAATATACAATGTTCAATGATTTAGTTACAGTGTTAAATTGGTAACCTTTTATGATAATTTATTTAACAGATCGATAAGTTTACCAGGTTCGTTTCTTAATTTGTGGGCACGTAAACAACATTTCCGTAAAAATGAGGATGCGCTATCACGTTTAAAATACGTTTTCTACAAGTACAACCAAACTTCCAAACCAAATCTTTATATCTATGGAAGAATCTAGTAAAGGTTTTAAGTAATTTGTGGTAACAAAATCCCTTGATTAATTATTAGCCTTGTATTTTCAATAGGTGTGTATAATTACATTATTAAGCATATCAATATCTGTCTATTGCGTAGATGGACTTAAGGATGTACTTAGGTGAGGTTTTGGAATAAGTGGCAAATGTTTGGACTCCTTGGTGTATTTCCATATGATACAAGGTAAAATATTTTGTCCCATCTTTAAACATAAGACTTAATAGTTCATAAAAGGTCATTTGACAAAATTTAAACACATTCTTGATTTTCTTTCTGTTGGTTTGAAACCCAAATAATACCAATGCAAATATAAGGTAAAAGTCAGAGTCAGCTTTTACCCGCCATATTTTATAAATTAAATATCTCGAAAAGAAGCTGCATAACCTATTAATATTTTTAGCTTTTTTTTATTGTTAACTAATACTCTTCCATGCTTAAAGAATCAATTTTGAATATCTGATATATTTAATTTTACCTTAGTACATCCTTAAGCAGACTTTAGTTTACTTTTAAAGTTCTATTTTCACGGCTTTTCGACTTGTTTTTGTCTTTTATTTCCCTTCTGCCTCTAATCAAGCGCCCATATTTGCCTTATGAACATGCGCATAGGTTTAAATCAAACATAAAGCTTGACATGTGTGGTTTTTATAATATTACATGCTAACGATTCGTAAAGGAATATATACCTATATCTGTTTTAAGGCTAATTAATTCCTACTGGTCACCTGGATATGACTTAAATATAATGAAATGCGAGCATTAAACAATATGAGTTTTACCCGGTCGACAACTCTGAGTTAATATTATTAGGATAAATTGTCCTGACAAGTTTATCTGCTTGAATCTATACTTATATGATGAAGTTCATTTGAATAATGTGTAACAAACCTGCGAATATTTTGTCTAAACAATTATCAAGATTATTTCAAGAATTGAACGATATGAATAAGTCACATGTATAAAGTAAAATCACAGAACTACTGCACTCCAAGGAAAATTTAAAACGGAATGTCACTAATCAAATGGCAAAATCAAAAGCTCGAACACATCAATCCAGTTGACAACAATTGTCATATTCCTGACTTGGTATATGCATTTTCGTATGTAGAAAATGGTATATTGAACCTGACTTCATGGCTAACTTAACCTCAATCTTGTATGATAGGCGCATATAAAAAGGCATACACCAAATTTAACTGCTTCATTCATTGCTTTTTTATTTTAGTATTTTGTTTATGCATGTTAAATCCACCCATAAATGATTGAATGATTTTAAATACTGGGACCAAATAGATTAACATTAACTCTGACGTAGTATCGCGCGTTTGACTTCTATCAGTTGATCACAATGTTAACATCACACAGGTAGAGAAATGAAAATAATTTTGTCGTGATCAGAATATAGTCTCTTGGTTTTTTTAGGTATAAAAGCAAAATGTAAATTCGAAATTTCCCTAGTCCTTCTTGTCGTTCTTCTATATGCTTATTATGATTTTTTTCTAAAAGAGAAACGAAAGAAATGTTTAACACAGGTTAAAATAGATTTTTCTATTGATAGGTATGACAGCAGTTTCTACTTTAAGAGATGATTTTGGAACGGAGACATCAAATATTTCACCATGTGAAAGATCGAGTACTCGCGAGTTTGACGACATAGGGCAAACACAGCTAGTCCCAAAAGAACACGACCTCTATACATTCGACCTATCTGTATGCTAATTCTTATATTGTATGTCCTTTTACTCCTTTTCAAGTTCATGCGATTCACCCGTTTTTTATTAGTAACTTTGATTGTTCTTCTTGGAGCTTATTATATAGTGCTTGGTAACGAAATCTGTCTTAAATGAAAACATGTTTAACTCGTTCTATGTATATTGTTTGAAGGTGTTAATCTGAATAACATGGTTTGAGCAAACTTTTATTCAAACAAAGCAAACAAGCCAACCAAAGTCTCAAATAAGCTCTTAAAGTAAACTAATCATAGATACCAGGACTAAAATTGTATATACGCCAGACGCGCCTTTCATCTACAAAAGACTCATCAGTGACGCTCGAATCCACAAAAGTTCAAAAGGCAAAATAAAGTTCGAAGTTGAAGAGCATTGAGGACCAAAATTCCTAAAAGTTTTGCCAAATCGAGCTAAGGTAAACTATGCCTGAGGTAGAAAAGCCTTAGTATTTCAAAAATGCAAAATTTTGTAAACAGTTAATCTATAGATATAACCATATCAATGATAATTCATGTCAGCACAAAAAGTGCTGACTACTGGGCTAGTGATACCCTTGAAAGAATATTGAGCTTTTGACACTGAGTGCAACTTATTTCGTTTTTGATGCTTTCATTATACAAAGTAAAATTTGCAAATGGTGAATTATTGTACACCAGATCGATATATACGTCATGCCACGTATAGCGTGCAAAAATGACAAAATACAAAACTGTTTGCTCAAAAAGGCCCCTACATAAAAGATGAAAAACAATGTAACGATAAAAGTACAAAATTTATTGTAATATCAATAACGAAAACACAACCAACATGTATGAGTAACATGAACCACCGACAACTTCTGCAATGCAGGCTTCTAATGGTTAATAGACATTTAAGGAATATGGAAGGTTTATAAATGTTTGGAGAGTTCAATCCATCCAGAATTTATTGTGAATCCAGAGAGCACAATATATCGTTAGCTGTGAACGGCTTAACTCAATAAATTGGTACGCAGTACAAAAGATAACTACTAGCATAAAACAATTGACACAAATTTCGAATATATAAGAAATATTTTTGCACTTGCCGACGGCTCATTGATAGCTACATCGAGTTCACTTCCCAAATTGATATGACAGACATTATTGAACCAACTACAAACATTATATTACAGACTCGAAACTTAGGACAGGCGAATCTGTTGTTGTCTGTTCTATGGCCGGGTTGTTGTCTCTTTGAAACATTCCGAATTTCCATTCTCAATTTTACATAAATAAAATTGAAATATCTTTATGTATTAATGCATGCGAATGTTCAGATAATCGGAAAGTTATGTATATTGAAGTAACTATTTTGATAGACAGAGATTCAAGACAAACCACGAGTCCAGGGTTATTTATCACATTTTTTTACTTTTGCTGGTAAACGAATAACTGATCGCTATGCAGGAGGTAAGTGTCTTTGTAATTAATGTTTTTATTCATAATTACAAGTAGAGGATTTTAATTTGCATTCTGAAAATCATAGATTAAACGAAATCTTGTCAAAATCAATAATGTCTCCACAAATATAGTAAAATAACATGTATGTCAATATATAGTCAATATATAGTTATCAAAACGCAAGCTTTTGAATTTGTAAATTTACTTCCATTATTTGTAATTTGTATTGCATGTGTGTAACTAATTCTTAGCAGATTGATCCTTTTCCTGACCTGTTGATTATTTTTGTGTCACTAATGTGTGCTTCCTATGCTATCAGTTGTTCATTGGTCAAAACTCAACCCTTCCGTTAAAATGTTCCTGCTCTCCACTGAATTCTACAATGATGTCTTGAAAAAAAGCGAATGATTACGTAAAAAAATATCAATTTTTTGCAGATCATAGAAAAAAGAAGTATTCAGTTTGTACGAAAATCGTCTTATGTCATTAGAGAAAAAACACGTTTGAACACAAAATGTATATCTTCATAGTATCCAACTATTTTAGAAAACAGACAAAACAAAAAGGAACATATAAATGTTAACAATATTTGTAATTTAGCTTAGAATGTTTGAATTATTTCTTACACTTATAGAGAAAATCAAACAACACTCACGAGTTGTTAAAACATCATGGACACCGAAAGAAGACGTGCAGCTAGGCACAATAGTTAGGATAAGGAAATCAGGAAAAGAAGTCCATGTTCAATGGGACAAGCTTGAAGAAAAAGTTAACCTGCATGATCTACGCTTAGTTGACAATATAGCAGGTATTCAACAATTGTATTTTTAACGTTTTATCGTAATCTCTGTTTATTTCAGATTTAACTAGAGTAGCAGGACCCATTTACCATTATAAGTCACCCGCTTTAAGCACCGTTTCTTGTGTGATTATTGACCTTTAGTTTTTATTTCTTTCTGTGAAGTAATTTCCAACAGTTACTATAATTTATTATTCAACTTTTCTTTTGCTACCACGGTTTCTATTCTATCGTTTTGCCAATCCTGCCATGATATATTATATTAATGTTTTAAATAGTACACATAAAGAACTGTTGTTTTTTTTGTCCCAAAAGATCAGCAGAAAGTTTGTTATAAAACTGCTACAACTGTGGCTTGTCTGCAAGATATTGTTTCTCTTTTGAATTCTATAAGTACGCATAAGTTATAGTGGGTTAGACTTTATTTTGCTAAATCCTATCCTGTTACATTGAATTTAATCAATTGTAAATTCTATTACACATGTTATAAAATTGAGAATGAAAATGGGGAATCTGTCAAAATGACAACAACCCGACCATAAAGCAGACAACAGCCGAAGTCCACTAATGGGTCTTCAATGTAGCGAGAAACTCCCGTAGCCGGAGGCGGCCTTCAGCTGGCCCCAAAACAAATATATATACTAGTTCAGTGATAATCTCCGAATTATACACAAGAAACTAAAATTTAAAATCATGCAGACTAACAAAGGCCAGAGTCTACTGACTTGGGACAGGCGCAAAGTTGTAGCTGGGTTAAACATGTTTTTGAGGTCTCAACCCTCCCCTATACCTCTAGCCAATATAGAAAAAAACAAACGCACAACAATACGCACAGTAAAACTCAGTTAAGAAGTCCGATGTCAGAATATTAAACAAAAGAAAATAAACAAAATGACAATTATACATGAAAAAAAATCAACAGACTACTAGCACAATGAGTTACTGACATGCCTACTCCAGACCTCAACTGATTGAAAGATTATGTCTTCATCAAAAAAATATCAGGCACAATCCCTCCTGTTAAGAATTGAGCGTTACCATCATAAAATATATGAGAGGAACATAACTCGTCTCATGCCAACAACTGGTTTCCGAATAAATGTGTTTAATTCCGACACAAAGACCCTATAAGTGAATCAATATTAGAGCCAACATATGCAATTTTAATTGACCTGACAACAGTATTGTACCTATATCCCTTCTTAAGAAGTCAGTTGAAAGGTTTGTTAGCTTTTGAGGTAAATACTGACATTTTTGTGCTTTGTAAAGAATATTACCATAAACGATGGGTTGTGAAATACTCGAACGTATAAGATGTCTGCATGGTGACAAGGGATCATCACCATCTAAAAATGGATATTTAAAGATAGGAAATGAAAACTCATCTCCTTTATCAGTAAAAAAAAACGTTTTGTATAAGGCTTCCTGTTAATGATATAGATATCAAGATCGAGAAAAGGGCAGAGGGCATTGTTAGTATAAGCTTTATTTTAAGTAAGTTCAACAGGATAAATTTCTTTAGTATACATACTGAAGTCGTCTATATTGAGAGCCAATACATGTATGTCATCCAAATATCTAAATCTATTGTTAAATTTTTGTATCAAATGTTGTTTTGATGGGTCTTTGCTGATTTTATTCATAAATTGTTACTCATAACAATACAAAAAGAGGTCCGCAATAAGTGGTGCACAGTTAGTCTTCATTGGAATTTCAATAACTTGACGATATAGCTATACTCACTTTGTTGAGCGGTCATTTTTAGTCATCCATACAATACTCAATTGCAAAATCACAATGATGAGGTTGTTTTGTGCAGTCTTACGTTGAATGTAGATTGAATCATCTTAGACAAAATGAAATATCATGTTTATCTATTTATAAAATCTTTATAATTCATCGAACACATGAATACAAAAAAAAAAATCATTTTTAGCATATTCATAAAATTTAATACTAAATATTAAATTTTGAATTTTCAAATTACATATCTTCATTATATTCAATTAAACGAAATTGCATGAAGAATTTGTTTTAGATAAGTTATATTTAGCATTTCCTTATGATTGTGTTTTTTATAGAGAAAAGTTCAAGAGTTGTTTTAATTTCACGGACAATCATACCCAGCAGTACAATAAACGGCATGCAGGTTGGAAAAAACGTTAACCTACGTTTATTGAACAATGCGCCAATAAGTATGCACTTCTTTTTCTTCTATTTTCAATTTTGATTGAATTCGTCGTTGTTGTAATTATTTCATATTAAGGATTCTAATATGATGACCTACAAAATGAGTTATCGTCAACCAGTATAATCGCAATATATCTACTTTATGTGTAAGCACCTAAAACACAAAACCGCCTGTTCTGCGTTACGACCAACTTATTTATACTACCAGATATTCTCAATTTTCGATATCAAAACCCCCAGTTTACGAAGGCCCCCAGATTCTGATACAATCATTTCTATTCTACAGCAAAAAAAAACCAAACAAATCAGTCCATTTCAATTTATTTTTCATGGTAAAATGTCATAAAACGAAGATTCTCCGAATTGATTATTGTCTTGGCATGGCAACTATAAAAGATGACGTAATAAGTATGTTTCCGTAAACAAAAAATCAAAATGTAAATAGCAGGCGTTTTCAAGCTTCTTGTACGCCTCAAAACGAATAACATTACACAAAATTATCGAATTTGACCTATTTGAATCGAAATAATTCATGGCAGCTGAAGATTTGTTTTCATTAACTGTGGGTTCGGCATTTACATTAGTATGTTACCCCTCACTAACGCTCTTAACTGAACATAAATGCCCAACCCATGGTTAAATTAAAACAAATCTACGGCTGCCATGCATTATTTCTGAATTATATCTCCCTCTTGCAAAGCTCTTATTCTTTGCCTGATATTAACTACTCTATATGTTCATTTTTATCGGGTCTTCAAAGAATAAGTTTTGGATTTCAAATACTTTGGATTCTGGTAAAAAAACACTAATTCAAGCCTTTTCAGAAAGAACATACAAAATTGTACATATTTCAAACGGACTGTTCCCACGCATATCTATAACTTTGCCAAAAGGTTAAATTTGTGAGTAAGTGTGGTACCGAATGAACGCTTAAGGACTTGGGAACACTGAAGAACCCTTGTTGAAAAAGAGAATTTAGTGCCTTAGAATAAATGTTACACCTTATATAATTTTGCTAGGTTGCAACACATAGTTGTTGATTGTTTGGTCTCTATAAAAAAAAAACAAAAAACACTGTAATATCACATATGTATACCAAATGCAAACTATGATATTAGTAAGAAACTGTAACATCCCTTTTTTTTTTTATATGTATCCACATTTGTTTTGGCTGTAATGTTAGTCATCTACTGAAATGAATATTGTAATGAAGTGAGGGCAACTGGTGAGAGTTTTTTTACGTTAAGTAATGTAACATATGGAGCTTATATCTGTAATAATTCAAACGTATTTGGTTACTTAATATTAAATCAATCTCAAATATGCTATCTACTCTTTGGAAATAAAAACAAGTTAAAGAAAAACATTAGGGGCATATTTTGTATTAGTGTAAACTTAATTGGATTCAATCTTAAATTTCGAAGTTACATGTCGATAGTTTATCATGTGTGTTTACTTTACCTAAATAAATCTAGGAGCAAACGCTTGTACTTTGATATAAATTAAACTTGACATGTTTATATTTGATATTTTCGGATACTTGTTTTATTCATAGACAAAATAAAGCAAGGTTCAAGAGTAGTAAAAAAATCATGGATACCTAAAGAAGAAATGCCCAAAGGCACAATTGTTATGATGAAGACATTAAGAAGAGATGTGTTTGTACAATGGGATCAGATTGAAGAAAGTGTTAATCTTCATGACATTCGTTTAGAGTCTAATCAACATTGCACCAACAGGTATTACGCATAAAATAAATAAGTTTTAGAATTTGGCTTTTGTATATATCTGTTATCTGTAGGAAGTGATGAATTCTGATTTTTCGAAAAGATAAATATACAAACATGTATAATGAAGTCTGCGTATTACAATGTACATTAAGTCATCTAATTGACTACGATTATTAATCACAGTTAGTGACGTCTTGATAGTACATATTGATTTTGTCATAGTTTGGTTAAGTAGGTGATGGTTTAAATACATGTAGGTTACTTCAAGGAACGCTTGTTTCAAATATTTTCAAATTAGCAATTACAGATAAAATAATAAAATGTTTTAATCTATATTGTTAGTCAAACGATCTATATTGCAATTGTTCGTTTTACAAAATTACACAGGATAACCAAAATATCGAAATTGATATTGTTTGGTTAAGCGAATGGCATGGTTAAGTTAAGTGCCTATAAATTGTTATGGTGTTGTTCAAATTTGTCTTGGTTTAGTTATATCAATATTGATAATTGGTTTGAAGGCGCTTGTGACAAAACAAAGCTACACATTTTACTAATTGAATAAAAAAGTTTTTAAACAAATTTGGTGGACATAATCCGCAAACCGTAGATTATACATGGTTTTTGTGTTTCTTAAGATAGAATCACAAAAGCAACTGCTCGTTTGAACTTCCTCTTGATTGAATAAGTTTATTCTGTTTCACCTAGAACCTTTTCTCCTGATTTTTATAATGGACTTTCCGGGAATATCTAGAGCAGTGCCACTAGTCATTAAATACTAGTAATTGTTAGTGTTATTGTTTTACTATTTAACTTTTCAACGGTGGCGGTCAAAGTTTTTCTAAAGCTTAAAGGTCTGAAAACTGCATAATATCATCGTATTTTGACAAAATATCCAAACTATGGTTACTTTGGAGAATGTTATGTACTTTTGTCAAAGGAACTTATTTATTTAGCACAATGGGTTTGAAAAAGACCAATTTAAGACTTATTTGTGACCTTTCTGGTGTTTCATGATATAGTTGATATTTAGGTCATTTTGTGCCACAAGTGAACCTTGTCTTTTTTCTTTACATATAATGGATAAGATAGAAAGTAGGGGATGCAATTACATTGAAAAAAAACGTAGCAATATGTTTTAGGTAATGTAGTGATTTGAATGTAATTTGAAAAGGTCAAATATTAGTATGTCTGTAGTTGTCAAAATACATTATAGACCACCTACACATACAATTGTCCATATCTTGAGATATAGCTCATAGACTTTTTTATAATGTTGATATGTTTACATAAACAGTGGGGGATCCAGAAATATTTATAAGGAAGGGGGCTACTGACTGCCTACGAGGGGGCGCTCTAGTCATGCTTCAGTGATTTCCTGTATATTTTGTGTATTTTGTACTAGTTTATATTCAAATTTAGTTAGCTTCCACTTGGCACAAACTTGAATGGATTAAGTTATTACTAGACTTGAAATGTCAAAAACAAAATTTAATGTTAACATGTTTACTTGCACGTAAGATTAGCATTTAAGAATATATGTACTTGTTCTCTTGATAGAGAAATAGAAGAAGGTTCAAGAGTAGTTAAAATAGTATTGACATCTAAAGAAAAAAGTAATGTAGGTACAATAGTTAAGGTCAACATAACAAGACAAACAGCTCGTGTTCGGTGGGACAAGCAATCTGAAGAAAAAGTGCAGCTCTATAAACTACGTTTAGTTGGCAATTATCTAACAGGTATATAGCAATTATATTTTTTTACTGTTTCCTGCCTACTATATTTATGTTTTTGAAAAAAGGAAATCAAAGTAACAGATGACTTAATTTTTTGGAAAAGTTCAGCATACATATACGAAGATGTGTCTCACAACAAGCCATCATCATAAACATTCACAGCTGAATACCATTCTCTTAAATGTACTAGTATTTGGACAACGTTAATATAAGTTTATTTAATTAGCTGTCTACTTGATTAGGCAGGGTTTTTTTTAAGATGTTCTGTATCAAGGCAAGAATATAGCAGTTGTCATAGTTTGGCATTTGTTTTGATGTAGTTCAGTGTTTCTGCTGTTCTTTCTTTTTTAATTCTTTTCTCTCGGTTTAAGTTTGTGACATAATTAGTTTTTGCTCAATCGATTTATGACTATTGAAAATCGGTATACTACTGTTGCCTTTATGGTACGTCAAACGCCCATCTAGTCTACCATTAAACTCGAATTCAAACAGTTTTTTTGTTGTAAAAAGTACAAAAATAAAAATACCGACCTTCAAGGCAATTCAAATCAGAAAGTCTGTTATCAAACATCAAGATTAAAAGCTGATACACATCAAACAAATGGATAACAAGTGTCATATTTCTGACTTGGTACAGACATTTTCTGATGTAGAAAATTGTGGATTAAACCTGGTTGTCCAGCTAGCTAAACCTCTCACTATTTTATATCAAAAGTGTGTTTCATGAAGGGAAAAGTAAACAATTGCCTTTACCTATTAAAATAGAAGTAATGCATAGGGCCTTGAATATGTACTGATTTTTACAAGGGTTTGGTCTTTATGACGATGTTGTACTCCTCGTTCTTGATATAATTTTATTTTTTGAGTGAAAAATAAAACGGCATATATGGGATAATTTTATAATATGTGTTCCATGTCATTGGGGTACTATGATGATCGTTATCAAGATAAAAACTGTATTGAATATCGCTTACAGTTAAATCGGAGCCCATAATTTATGCATACATGTATACATCATGTCATGTTTTTATTTATAGATAAAATAGAAAAAGGTTCTAGGGTAGTTAGGAAAACACAAACCACTCGAGATGAAATACCTTTCGGTACAATAGTCAACATAAACCAATCCAAAAACGAAGTTCACGTTAAATGGGACAAGCCTGAAGAAAAAGTTAACCCGCTTGACCTTCGCCTATATGACAATTCACCATCAGGTAGGTAATAGTTATAATGTGTTATGTACTCTAAATTGTGAACTAGATTTTATTAACTGTTTTATTTACCGTTTGCCACGGTACTTTTTTTATCCCAAATTCATGTACTTGGTTTTGATGTTATATTTGTTATTCTCGTAGGATTTTGTTTAATGCTTAGTCCGTGTGTGTTACATTTTAATGTTGTGTCGTTGTTCTCCTCTTATATTTACTGTGTTTCCCTCAGTTTTTGTTTGTTACCCCGATTTTGTTTTTTGTCCATGGATCGATTTTGTTTTTTATCCATGGATCGATTTATGAGTTTAAAACAGCGGTATACTACTGTTGCCTTTGTATATTAAGCATTGTGTTCAAAATAACTGTAAATATATCTCTTGATAAATTCAGCCTTTTGATGCAGGTCATAAAAAACTCATGGCAATTAAACCAATTCAGTCGAAGAATAACAACAAACACCACAAACTAGAAAAGGACAAATACAAGGTGAAGTCTAACAATATTTTACACCTCAAACCTTTTAACAAACTATCTTTCCTCATAGTTATTCTTTTTGCTGTGCATTTACTGATTCCGTGTTGTCGATGGATAACCCATATCCTTTTGATTCTATTATATCATTATTAATCGACAAGATAACAACAAAAAACACAATCAAAGGAATATCATGTGTGATATTTTTATGTGTATGAAGTAAAACACCCGCAATTTGGCAAAACAGAAGTAATATTTTTGTTGAAAGGTTTGTCTAGTTTATCTGTAGCAGATCTGTTTTTCGTATAATACATATATTTTCTGAATGTATTTCACTGTTTCTTTTAGAAGTGAAGCATACCAACGTAACATGTGATGAATGTTATACGTATCCTCTGCGTGGCATACGATGGAAATGTCTTCACTGCGACAGCTATGATCTTTGCACAGTCTGTTATATGGCTGATGAACACAATGTCAGCCATATCTTCAGTCGAATCCAAAGTGAGGATTCTAAAGGGTAATTATAATCAGTTTTTTATTCATATTCTGTGGATTCGTTTTTTTTTTTCGTTGGTAATTTCGTGGATTGAGGAAAACTAGCATGTTCATGGATTTAGGAAAACTAGCATTTTCGTGGATATTTGATTAAGTGGTTTGCTAATATCTGCATACAACACCTACAAACAACTTGTTATTCTTTGAACATTTAACATTTGATATAACCTGTACCCAAGAAACCCTCGAAAAATGGTACAAAACGATTAATAATGAATCCACAGTATAATCTCATTTAGAACAAATGTCCTGAAAGTAACTTCTGAACGTATTGAAACGAAAGGTTAAAGTGTGTTGCATTCCCTCATAAGCCAAACATTAAATCTAGTGTTTCAAGTCATACAGTGTATCTTTTCTTATAAAGCGTTGACATTTACATTTAACATTTTAGATATAGAATTTGTGATGACTAGCATAATGTCAAAAGATTACTTATGTCGAGTTATTTGCTGTATGCTTTAGATCCTGAAAATCACTGTAAAAACACATGTTTGATTTAATTTATGGGAATATCAAAGTTTGTGCTTATAACACAATTAACGCAGGCTGATTTTGTTTTAAATCTAGAAAAGATACCTTTTTCCTATCTAGTCTTTTCTTTGAATATGATCGGTTAAAAGTTTATCTATATTTAGGGTGAATGTGCCACATGGAACAAAATCTGCTGAAATTTCCGGGGGGAACTAAGGTTATCAAATTAAAATTATTAAAGAACTCGTGATTCTCAGTGTTTAGTTTTCTATAGCGTTTTTTTTTAACCTTTTTTAGAGTTTTTTCTTTAACAGTTGCATGTGAATGAAAACATAGACAATTGATTTTGTAATAAACATAACTGCCTTCCAGTTTTACAAGGAAAAAAAGGTTTTAAAAAATTAGCTGATTTAATAAAACAAAATCCTTTTTTTTTCTCTTTGTTACAGAAAAGAAATGCCAGCACGGTTTGATGTGAAATTGACAGGCTATGCATTTGCATGTGGCATTCTTGAGAAATCAGAAGTTTCGCTTCGGAAAGATAACAGAAAAAAAGGTAATGGAATAACATGCACATTGAATGGCAGGTTATATATGAATGTCTATCAGGAAATTAAATTTTGTGACAAAGATACAAGAAGAAGTGAAGGGCATGACTATTGCAAATAGATACCAAATATTATTCGAAAACTTGAAGTGTGTTTGTTCAATCTAGTTTCATTCGATTACCCTGAATTTTGTGTGTAACATATAAAAATTGATTACTTCATCAAAATGTTTATAGAAAAAACTGTCAACAACGTGCTATAATAAATAAAAAGAAGTTGAACACCGTTATTTCAAAAATTGTTGGGATATGTTCCCTTAAGGATGTACTTAGGTGAAGTTTTGGAATTTGTGTCAAATGTTCGGACTCCTTGGTGTTTTCCATACAATACAATGTAAAATATTTTGCCCCATAACACCCATTTATTTTTTCATATAAGACGTAATAGCCCATGAAAGGCCATTTACCAAAATTTTAGAAGATCTTGATTTTCTTTCTTTTGTTTTGAGACACAAATGATACCAATGCAAATATAAGGTAAAAGTCCGAGTCAGTATTTTCCCGCCATATTTTAAATCTCAAATATCTCGAAAAGAAGGTCCATGACATATTAATATTTTTAGCTTATCTTTATCCCTAATTGATGCTCTACCAGCTTATAGTATCAATTTTAATTTCTTAATTTCCTAATTTTTACCAAACCTCACCTAAGTACATCCTTAAGAATAGCATTTTGAATGTAACAGTATAAAACAGGTATGACAAAAATTCCGAACTCAAACGTCATTTCTACACGATATTTTATAAAAATTTACAAAATCAAACGTCATTTACTAACGAAACGATAGGAAAACAACTGTTATATACATAAAAACTAAGTCGGAGCCCAGATGATTATTTTATATAAACAAAATAGAAATGACACAATTTGAAAAAACTATCTATGGCACTAAAATCGAAGGTTCGATGATTTAAAAACAAACGTGAGCACCCTTTTCGATTTTATATGCTTTATACCGATATTTTACTAATTTGAAAGAAACCCTGTCAGTAATATTTCAGACATAAAAAGAAAAACACATGCTGTAGTTTTGAATTTCAGTTTGAAGTTGAATGCAGAGTGTTACCATTTAACAAATCAGATTTACTTTCCTTATAACATTCAGAAAGTCTAACTTAGGTAAACTATGTATAACGTTGTGGATTTACCCTATGTGTATCTATTGTAGCTATTAGGGTTTCATACGTTTACGTACAAAAAGAATGCACTATTAACATGTTGCTGTTGTTATTATCTAAATGATTCATTTCAAGGTGTAGTACTAGTAATTATCGAGGATGTTATTGAAGTACAATGGTTGACTAATCATAAAAGAAGTCGACACAATATTTTGGAACTACAATGCGAGGACAGAACAGCACGGCAGTTTTATCCGGACCATCTCCCGATCCTTGGAAAAGGTCACTATTATTTTCTGTTCCAACCATGTACTTATAATACATGGTCATGAGTCACTGTACTAAACTAGAGGCTCTAAAGAGCCGGTGTCGCTCACCTTGGTCTATGTGAATATTAAACAAATCAAAAGATGGATTCATGACAAAATTGTGTTTTGGTGATGGTGATGTGTTTGTAGATCTTACTTTAATAAGCATTCTTGCTGCTTACAATTATCTCTATCTATAATAAACTTGGCCGAGTAGTTTCAGTGGAAAATGTTAATGAAAATTTACAAACTTTATAAAAATTGTTAAACATTGACTATAAAGGGCAATAGCTCCTTCGGGGGTGTATTGACCATTTCGGTCATGTTGTCTTATTTGCAAATCTTACTTTGCTGAACATTATTGCTGTTTACAGTTTATCATAATCTATAATAATATTCAAGATAATAACCAAAAACGACACAATTTCCTTAAATTACCAATTCAGGGGCAGCTACATAACAAAGGGTTGTTCGATTCATCTGAAAATTTCAGGGCAGGTAGATCTTGACCTGATAAATAATTTTATCCCCATGTCAGATTTGCTCTTAATGCTTTGGTTTTTGAGTTATAAGCCAAAAACTGCATTTTACCCCTATGTTCTCTTTTTAACCGTGGCGGCCATCTTGGTTGAATGGCCGGGTCACCGGACACATTTTGTAACCTAGATACCCCAAAGATGATTGTGGCCAAGTTTAGAATAATTTGGCTATGGTATTTTCAGAGGAGAAGATTTTTGTAAAAGATTACTAAGATTTACGAAAAATAGTTAAAAATTTACTATAAAGGGCAATAACTCCCAAAGAGGTCAACTGATCATCTTGATCATGTTGACTTATTTGTAAATCTTACTTTGCTAAACATTTTTGCCGTTTACAGTTTATCTCTATCTATAATAATATTCAAGATAACCAAAAACAGTAAAATTTCCTTAAAGTTACCAATTTAGGGACAGCAACCCAACAACGGGTTGTCCAATTCATCTGAAAATGTCAGGGCAGATAGATCTTGACCTGATAATCAAATTTACCCCCATGTCAGATTAGCTCTAAATGCTTTGGTTTTTGAGTTATAAGCCAAAAACAGCATTTTACCTCTATGTTCTATTTTTAGCCATGGCGGCCATCTTGGTTGGTTGGCCGGGTCACCGGACACATTTTTTAAACTAGATACTCCAATGATGATTGTGGCAAAGTTTGGTTTAATTTGGCCCCGTACTTTTAGAGGAGAAGATTTTTGTAAAAGTTAACGCCGGACGCAGGACGACGACGGACGACGACGGACGACGACGGACGCTGGACGCCGGACGCAGGACGACGACGGACGACGACGGACGACGCCGGACGCTGGACGCCGGACGCCAAGTGATGGGAAAAGCTCACTTGGCCCTTTGGGCCAGGTGAGTTAAAAAGGTAATATCGCCCTTACCTAAAACATTATCAGTATGGAGACACATTAGACGATTGATAAAATTGTATATATAACTCGTGTAAATTAATCGAAAAGTAGAAAATACAACAAAAAAAAACATACGTCACATCTCAGCATTTGACACTATGAATATGGTTTAATTATGTCCCACCTATGATAGTAGAAGGGCATTATATTTTCTCGTCTGTGAGTCCGTCTGTTCGTTCGTTCGCCCGTTCGTCCGTGCGTCTGTCCGTCCTATCGTCCGTCTGTCCCGCTTCAGGTTTAAGTTTTTGGTCAAGGTAGTTTTTGATAAAGCTGAAGTCCAATCAACTTGAAACTTAGTACACATGTTGCTTATGATATGATCTTTCTAATATTAATGCCAAATTAGATTTTTTCCCAATTTCACAGTCCATTTAACATGGAAAATGATAGTGCGAGTGGGGGCATCCGTGTACTTTGGACACATTCTTGTTTAAAAAAAATCCTTTTAAAAAGTACGTGTTTAATTCAAAATATATTGGAAAAAAGTATCACTATTTCAAAACTCATATCTGTAGTAGTTTACAATACATATTCCAAGAGGAAATATATATAATATGTAATTGAAACAAATATAACCTTTAGAGAGTACAATACGCTCATCAACGCTCATACAATGCAGTGAGCCAGACTGTCCGTACTGGTATGTTTTGCCTTAAACTATGGGCTTTAGATGTTTTTAATAATGATGATTATTTTTTAAATAGATACTCTTGGCTACCTTGACGTTGATTTCAGCCACAACAATATAGCTCAAAAGGTAAATGATACGTATGCACATATACTATCAATTATCTTTTTAATAGAATACATATTTTCTTGAATTTCATAATACACATATTAACGATATAAACTGAAATCTTATTTATCTCTTTGTAAGTCTCCGCACTGGATGTTATATGCTAACCAGTTTAAATATTGTTTTGCATTGGTAGTTTTGACACAAAGGCTATAAGACATTTTAAAACACGTTTAAAATTAAGTGTTACAACAACAGGGATTAATCTATTTTGTAAACTAAACATTTTTAAATTGAATATATAATTAAGTCAGTTTAATTTTTATAAAAGTCTCATTACGAATTTAATGCACACACTGACCATACGGCTATATAATTTATCATTCGAAAAGAAATAATTTGAACGTTCCGTTTGCATGGTTTTGTTGAAATGTCAATAAATCGTTCGGTACAATTTTAATTTTTAAACATGTTCAAATGTCAAAAATGCATTATATCAATTAATCAATAATAAAAACAAATTAACCAAAATGGTCTTTTCTGGGTCTTGTATATGTATGGCTTCTTAAAATACTATGATTCGTATTCCTCCAACAAATATTACAAAGATTAAATTACTGTAAAATCTAAGAATTGGTAACTTAGAATAATACATGCATCTATTTTTCTTAAATAAACGAGGTTATCGTTTATAGTTCAAGGAATTTATGTTCAACATATTAAACTACAATTATTGTATATTATTATGGAAACGGCCTTTCATTGAAGATAAGATAAAATTACCGCTTGTTATTCGCTTTAATCACTCATATTCTAAGAAGCGTCTCCGACCAATATTAAATACTTCAATTTTTCATTTGAAAACAGGTTAAAAAAAAAGGAGAGAAAATGCGGAATTAAAAAAAAGTTGTGTTAGTTATTCTGACTGGTTTTTAAATTAGCAATCATCTTTACTATGTCAATAACTTTCTTAGTATTTAAAAAGAATAGTTCGACATTAACCTCTCAATAATTAAAAAGATACAAATGTTTTGGTTTTCATGTTTTTTTGTTTTTACATTTTCACTAAAATTTCTCGAAAATACTTTTTTTTTTTAGTGTATTTGAGTCTACGTTCTAAACGTTTGCTTTAATATGAAAGGCTAAATTGCTGATATCTAGAACAGTTAGATTTGGCCTGTCCGTGACCTTTGATCTTGATATGACGAACATCAGCCGTTAAGGTTAATCGACGACATCGACTGGATACAAAAAATACATAAACTCATCATAGATACCAGGATTTATTTTATTTTTTTGTACGCCAGACGCGCGTTTCGTATAAAAAAGACTCATCAGTAACGCTCGAACAAAAAATCCTTAAAGTGTTTTTAAAATGACATGCTTTCGAACGATATAGGTTAAAGCCGTATGCTAGTTGATTACATCTAAACATAACTATTATGATAAATGTCACTACTCTAATTATTAAAAAAGTCAACAATAATGAATACATTATATAACTTTATTTTCAAATGTTTAACTGAAAATAAATCAAAAATATACATATGGAAACTACTACAGTTTATTGAACCAACCAAAAACATTTATTACGATGGAAAATAATCAATAACAGTATGTGTAATTTTTGTAACATAGAAGAAGACTATGCTCATTATTTTTTCAATTGTTCTTATATGACAAGATTTTGGCAACAAATATACGACCTCGTGAAAAAAATAGTAATTTAGATTTTTCAATAAAGTTACAACACATGATATTTGGATACAAAATTACAGACAACAAGTATTACCTAATAAATTTGTTGATTACAATTATTAGTTTTTCAATACATAAGTCGTACTATGTATCTGAGCAGAAAACAAAAAACATACATGTAGACGTCTGCATATTTTTTTGTTAATGAATACAACAAAAGAGTAGATACCAATAATAATGGACATACGACATAGGTCCAATATTACTTTCAATTAAAAGAAACATAATCAATGACTAATGTTTTTTCAATCTTGTTAATATAGAGATTTGTAAACAAAATATATGTCAATTAATTTAATCAGCTGATTATTCCCTGGGAATTCAGTGGATTGTAACAGGATACGTCAAGAGAAGCTTGGAATCATGATGGTTTATGTAACAAGCAATATTTGCTGAATACAATTTTTATAGAGTTAAAAACTAAAAAAAAAAATCAAACAAACAATTGTTAATTGAATATAAGTAAAGACAAGAGTAGTATACCGCTGTTCAAAACTCGTAAATCTATGGACAAAAAACAAAATCGGAGTAACAAACTAAAACTGAGGGAAAAGCATTAACTACAAGAGGAGAACAACGACACAACTTTTAAATGTAACACCCACAGAAACGGACTAAGCATTAGACAAAATCCGATGAGAATAGACCATTTTATATATTATGAAAAGTTATTGTAAACTTTTAATTAAATTATACAGATTCAGGTGAACATTCGGTATCGGATCGAAAAGGAACAGACACGATCATATAAACCTGTGTTGTACCTCATTTTTGCAAATAATCAAGACACCGATATCAGTAAGGACAGATGTACACTTATGGATGAAGCGTTTGAATATTCAAGTAGGTACATCTAAACTTAATATTATAGTTATAGTATGCTTACATGTATGTTATGTCTATAACTCTTTTTTTCAACTCTCTATACAAGACGTATTGCATAAATTCATGTCCATATCTCTAGAGTATAGTCAATAATTGTAATATAATTCCAATTTTTCGTTAATATTAACGTAAGAGAAACAAATGATATCAATATGACATACACACTCGTAAGTCAAAAAATAACTTTACAATGTCTTAGTAAAAAATGAAAAACGATAAAAAGTTCAATTAACTGTAAACAAAACTGCAAAAAAACTGAGCAACACGAGCCCGTACTAAATTGAAAGCGACGACATCAAATAACGATAGATACAAATATTATCTTACTTAGAAATTTAGTAAGTCATATATGTTTACATTTCACATAGATGATAATAAACATTTTATAATGATATGTTAGAGCCTCAATATTTATGAATCTGGTTAAATGTTAAAAATAAAATACTTATTATTGAAAAAATTGAACGCGATTGACTATTTTTGTTGAGTATTTAAATTGAAGATATAGTTTTTATTATCATGATTATAATCCGAGTTTAAATCATTTCAAAATTAAGGAATGTTACTTGCTTACGCATAGCTTTAACTTTTAGCTTTGGTAAAATCCTATTTCGGATTTATCAGCTCTTAAACGTTTCTATCAGAATTAAACTTTCGAATATTCTCACCTGGATAAAAACAGAATTATTAAATTATTGTCGAATTACACACGTACTGCAGTTAAATTGGAAGCATTGATGTTATTGAAATAAAGAACTAAACTTTTCCAAGTCAAATTAAGAGGCATATGTACTACATGTATATATTTTTTCTTGTTTCGGCCTATATGATATCTTCTCTCACTTAATCAATTTCTCAGACTGTAGATTTTATTACAAAAAGACTATCGACAAAATTAAATCGTATTATAACTTGAATTATAGACTTCTCAACTGCCTAATACTTGAAAAGAATAACTATATTACAAATATGAATTATAAACTTGTTCCAAAAGTACTATGACAATGCTGTAATACTAGAAGAGATGAAAAAGATCGTCATTTTTGAACATATATCATTAGTCAATATAAGTATCTGATGTATTGCATTGAAAAATTTACGATTTGGGCTTTTCAGTTACATTTACAGATAATACACAATTCCGTCTCATTTATAGATGTTAACAAATTCCGTCACGTTTAGAGATGCTATAAAATTCCGTCACGTTCACCGTTGTCGTCACATCTACAGACGTTAACAAATTACGCACATTTACAGATGTTGTAAATTAAACCTGCATATAACTATGATATTTGTCATAACTATGTACAATTAAATTCTCTCTCGCATTTGTTGAAGTAAACGTGTGAACGTAATAAGACACGAATGTATCCATTATGAACTTCCTTATTTTATATTGTAGTATGTAATTAAGCAGAAGCCATATTCCAATCTTTGGTTTTGTTTAAAACTATCGAAGAATACAACTGATCTTCGCAATTTTATATTAATCAGCAGCAGAAAAGGAACCCTCATGTTTTTTACGTTGGGATATTGTTTCTAAATCAAATGTAATATTTTATGGACGGTTATTTCTTTTTTCGTTTTGACACATTTTTTAATGGTTTCCTTCGAGTTATGTTTTCTTTTATAGTCCAATCTTATACCTGACACCTTCTGTTTTGTTTTCAACGAATTTATCTGTAAAAAATGTATGAATAAAGACATATCTCAATATAATTCTGCAACAATCATCTTACAGAAAGAACAAAATTACCATGCCATGTCATCGGGAAGAAGGTACTGTTTCTGCATGGTTCACCACGTGTTGTATGTATTCACCCCACCACTAATGTTCATACAATCAAGGTAACTGTACTTATTTTTGAAATAGCAAACTACTTGTTTTTACATACAGACGTTCTTTAAATCCGCCGGACAATGTTACATTGTATATGTGATTTATATTTTAAAAGAAACCAAACGCATAGCATTCCACCTTCTTAACCATTTGCAATAAAACTTAAAGGTTTGTATAAACTTTGACACAAATGTTTGATTTCGGTTGTTAATCTCTACAAACGATTAGAATGAAATTCAAAACAGTGTGGCTGTGGCCATTGATTGACACATTAAATTCATCCATTGACTGGGACAATTTACGTGAACGTTTGTCTGTAACGACCACTGTTCACGACGTACCTACGATAGACATTTAAACTGTGGGGTCACCAAAGGTTTCTTAACGCCTTTAATTATAAAATAATTCGAAAAATTAATTAGGAATAACCTTTATGTTTTGATTTATATAATTGATATAAATCAAAACATTGTGTTATTTCTGATTAATTTTTCGAATTACTTTATTAAGGTGTTGAGTACCTTTGGTGACCAACATAGTTTAAGTGTCTTTAAAAAGTACACAGTGAGCAGTGGTCGTTACATACAAACGTTCACATAAATTGTCCCAGTCAATGGATGAATGTAATGTGTCAATCAATGGCCACAGCCATACTGTTTTGAATTTCATTCTATCATCTAACTAAACTGTAATTAACTCTCATCTTTAACTGGGTAGATATACTTTGCTTATAACTGAATTAAAAACCTTTCGTTATAAAACCGAAGCCCAAGACGAACGTGTCTAATATACATGTTGTTTAATTTTACAAAACATGTGTTCATATGCAATTGAATAGGTTTCATTAATTAATCTGATTTGCATGATGAACTTGCCTGATCCGTCTATGCCATGTTACGAAAGGTAGAGTTTCACCATCGATAGGAAACATTGGTTAACTATGTTTTACGTCTTACGTGTTTTCTTTTCACACTTTATATCTCGATGATGACGGTTTAAAACAAACACCTGTTATTAATATCCCTTTTTGTGTTACTCCTTTTCGAATTTGAAATTAAAAAAAAACGAATGTTGTACAACAAGTTTGATAGCACTCACTGTCATCATATCGCTAAAGAGTTTTGAGTTTGATATATAAATTGCCATGCTCATAGGTTAAGCTGTTTGTGCATGTGTTTTATTTCATCGTTGTCAAGCATTCGTTTCTTAATATTTTGTTTTGTATTTTGTATTGTCGTGTGCATTTAAATTCTTATTAGCATATTTATCAACATTTTGTTTTGCCTTGGTATGAAACAATTTTGTTTTATAGTGTTTGGTGTAATAACATTATCTAAGGTTTTTTGTTTTAAACAAACAAAGGAATTGGTGAAGAAAGGATTCAGAATTTTTGAAAGAGGGGATACAAACATCGAAGAAAGTGAAATCAAATACTTCATCCGAATGGCAGAATGTAAGTATTCCAATAGTATGAAATAGTGTTAGTACTTTATTACTCCCGATTATTCGATTGAAAGTACGA
The DNA here is from genome assembly GCA_037788925.1 of Mytilus galloprovincialis. Taxonomy (NCBI): domain Eukaryota; kingdom Metazoa; phylum Mollusca; class Bivalvia; order Mytilida; family Mytilidae; genus Mytilus; species Mytilus galloprovincialis. The sequence continues at coordinate 1,103,664 of JAWDJN010000016.1, forward strand.
AATTTTGGTAGCAATATACTATTTTTTTAATGCATTTTTCAAACTTTTACACGGCTTTCACAACGTATTCGATTCGCTCGTGTATGTACCGATGTATGTAATTTTAACTAAAGAAGTCACTATTTGTTTAGGGGCCAGCTGAAAGACGCCTCCGGATACGGGAGTTTCTCGATGCATTGAAGACCTATTAGTGTCCTTCGGTTGATGTCTGTTCTATGAACAGGTTGTTGTCTTTTTGTCACATTCCCTTTTTCTATTATCAATTTTCACATTGCTGAAACAGGATTTTGTTTTAATGTCCTGTCTTATAACTGTCCCCAAGGATATGCGTATAAATCCCAGAAAATGTCATTATGATTGTCAATCGACTTCTTTATCATTCTTTATTAATGTTGTTCTTATTATGAAATGCTTTTAGTTTATCTATATCATAAAACTACGATTCCCGCACATAAGCCATACATACTAAAACAACGGAAACGTATGTGACCTAAGCTTATTCATACGATATAGTGCAACAGTTTGTTTAATAATCATTCAAAATAACTATTTGCATTATAATTCCTTACCCTTTTCAATTGCAGGTGTGTTAGATGATAAAGTTTTACCAGTAATCATTTCCATTCGGAATGGAGGACTGAATGAAGACGTGTTAATTAGTGCCAGTATTTTATCACTCCCGATTATTCGATTGAAGGTACGAAATTCTGGTAACAACATAATACTTATACAAAGGCATCGTTTGTATATATAAATCAAAATGTAGAAATCTTATACATCACTTATCTTTTTATATGTTCTTTACTTCCAAACTTTTATATTATTTTAAAATTAGCACAAACATGTCGCCATTCACCTCAAAATCTAATCAAACCTTTACACCGACATATTAAGAAGGGATACAATTATGATACTTTGGGTGGGTCGTTAAGGATGGTATATTTTGGAATGAATATTGCTATCCTATTACTAATAGGGGTTTGCATCAGAATAAACAAAATTCTAAAACTTTTTGTTGGCTCGTTATTTTATTCTCATTTATTGTATGATGGTATGATAATGAGCCACTAACGGCAGCTTGATTTTTTATTTGTGCTTGATTTTTATATGATGAAGGCATTATTTTTCAATCATTTAAATTGAGGTCCAGAGCTGGCATGTTGGTAACTGCTAGTATTACTTTTTTAAACTTATTTATCATTGTCAGTTTGCTTAGTTTCTTCTGTCACTTATTGGTATTATGATATTGGACTGGGACTGCTTTTCAACTGAGTTTTACTGTGCATATTGATGTGTGTTTGTTTATTCTACATTTACTTGAGTCACAGGGTGAAGTTTGAGATCCCACAAAACATGTTTAACCTCGCCGTATTTTTCGTATGTTTTTTTCATAATTTCAGTCCATTTATATGTTTCGGAATTTAATGTGTTGTCCATTTTCACTGAACTAGTACACATTAATGTTAAGGGTGCCAACTTAAGCCCACCTCCGTTTACGATATTTTCCCGCTGTGTTGCAGACACGAGGCTGTTTTCTGCTCTTTGGTCATGCTGATATATCTTCTACACATTAATCTTTTAATTCTTTATTTTAAGACAAAGTGGTTAAGTTATGGTCTCGCATGGTATCATTCATTTATAATAAAGATGTACTACTTTTTCTTGTAAGTAAAACATATATTTTATTGTTGTTGTCAACAGATGTAATTTTTAAGATGATTATCATTTTTCGGGAGATAGACTTTGTGTCTCTTTTATATTTCTTTTATCGTAGAAGAGCAGTCCAGACGTTACTGTTTTGACACTTGAAAACGGCTCCATTGAAAAAGCAACTGAGCATATGACAAACTTAAAGACTCCTTGGACTGTCAGAAAATCTGAAACTCTCATTGCAATTAAGAATGCAGAAACAACAGAAGAAATTTCAGCTATCAATGAGGTGCAAAGCAATATGGATTTTGAAGCTCTAATATGTCATGTGGTTATCGGAGGTATGTCTATTTTAAATTACGTTATTAAACTGTTGATGTCCCACCTACGATAGTAGAGGGACATTATGTTTTCTGGTCTATGCGTCTGTTCGTTAGTCTGTTTTTCCGTTTGCTCGTCCATTCGTTTGTCCGTCTGTCCCACTTTAGGTTAAAGTTTTTGTCAATGTAGTTTTTGATGGAGTTAAAGTCCAACCATCTTGAAAATGTACATATGCTCCCTATGATATGATTTTATTAATTTAAAGCCAATTTAGGTAGTTGATACTAATTAGGGTATATTGAAATTAGAAAATGATAGTGCGAGTTGGGCATCCGTGTACTATTGACATATTTTTGTTTTTAGTATGCTTATAAAATGAGAGCATACCCTTATTAGTAGGGGTGGGCTAGAGTGTTACATATCCGAACATGTATTCTAGTTTTACAATTTCAAATTAATTGTTCAATAAAGATCATATTTAGTGTATGTTCAAAGAAGAATAACATGAAATTTATGAATAATGAAGTTTTTTGTTCATTGTCAATACAAAAGTGACGATTGATAGCTTTTAAAAGAAAATGTTCCTATTCAATTTAAAAAACAACAACAAACGAAACAAAAACTGACGAAATATACATTTATACAGTCTGTACTTTAAGAATACTTCCTTTATTGGTCTTCCTAATTTTTTACTTATACAAGGTCCAACATGCCAAACCCTTGAAGATTAAGAACACGGATTTTAAACGTCCATCTATGCATAGATATTTAACAAATGTTGAATTCTAGACAACAATAAAAGAACAATAATGCATTTCTTTTGTTTCAATAAAAAAATGTGTATGTTTTATTCATTGTAACACCATCTATATCGTTCGTATATTAGTACTATGTAAACTACACTATATATCTATCGTGAAATGATTAATTTTTTTTAATTGCAGTCTCAATTTCTAACAGGCAAAAAGTATACGTAAGTTTATATTAACATGCTAATAAAATATTGTTTTATTATAGCTTTCTTAAACATGTTAAAAGTAACAGAACTTGCATTTTATTAAAAACAAAGCAACTCAAAACACAAATAAACCACGCGATGATCTCGAATACCGATTTGCAGACAACAGAAGGTGCTTTTTTAAGAGTGGAAGTTCATACACCAAAAATGAGAACTGGCATGTAACTGATCTTAGGAAAATTGGAATACAGATTTGGTTAATGTTTTTTTCCAACAATTAGACAATTCTGAAATTTCAAACCAATAGCAATGGAATGTTCCTACTACAAATCAATGTCAACGTGAAAATTGATCTTTTTGAAGGGGTACTAGCTGTCAAATTCATGTACATCAATTTGAATCAAATTCTCATATTTCATTTATAACAATGTAAAACTTTTATCCAAACTATTTAGTGTAAAATAAACATTTAACAGGGCACTGGCATGCAAATACGTAGATTCATTTCGTGTGTATTTTAAACTAAAGGTCATCTAATTTACTATCGTGTTGACCTCTAAAGTCATCCGATGACCATATAAGCGATGTAAACATAATATAGATATCAATAGAAAAGCAAACTCGTGCTGGTGGATATTTCAAGGCTATATTTAATTTATATTATAGATGAACAATAAATGTTTATCATCTATTTTTACCTGTATAAGAAAGATTTTTTGTGGATCGAATCAGTAATCAAATGATTTACCTTTGTTTCACTTTCAATGTTGATATTCTTTTCCTTTAAATACCTTTACACATACAATTCACGTGTTGTCCATCTCAAGCTAAGATGTTAAATTGAAGTTCACATGAATACGGATTAAATGAGGTCGAATTATTCACTTTCAATTGAATAATTCATAATCAATATTTTTTAGCTTATTGTGACAAAATTAATCCATACTGGCTGCTAAAAGCGAATTATTATTTCACTATTTCCATTTCATTAATGATTGAGCAAAAAAAAAATAATATATTAGATTTTGTATCTACCTCTTAGCTAGTGCCCCTTCAAACTGTGTAAGTAAACAACAACGCATAGCGATGGGTACTTGTTAATGATTGAGGGATGATTAGTGTTTTAAGCTTCGATTGTTTTGGAAATGTTTATATATATTGACTTTAAGGGTGTTCGCTCCTCTGTTTCAAAATAAAAAGCTTCTGAAAAGACTATTTAAAATGAATGGCATAAAAATAAAAGAACTCAAAAGGCACAAAAATTTGGTCCGTGGCTTTTTAAAAAAAGGACTATAGAAATAACAAAGATGTTATAAGATTTTAATGAATGCCTATTTAAACTATAGGTAATTACAATATGAAAAAAGAGTAGAAGATAGCGTAAATTTGTTTATGAGCATTAAATTGATAAACTGGAGGCTTTCGAATATCTGACAAAAATTTGAAAAAAAACAGGAAGAGCGAATATCCTTAAGTAAAAACAATACAAACAATTTTAGGAGACAGACAAAGAAATGTTTGTAAACGTATTATCGATGTACCTTTTGAAGATTGAAAAATGGCGCATTCCAGAAGACGCCTTTAAGCTGGCATTTGATCATCGATCTATTGAATATATTTATGAACAGGTATTTAATGTAAAGAAATATATTAACCTATTTGCATTCAATTTATAAGATAGCGCAAGATAAATTGAACATCGTTCACGTAAATTATAAAGAGTGCCATTATCAAACTTATAGTTGTAATTAAGGACAATTAGTCCAATAACGTATTGTGCATGAACAGTTCTATACTGGTGCTGAATCCTATATGCTTTAGTTTCACAATATAGAACTAAGATGTGGTATGATTGCCAATGAGACAAATATCCACATAGGTTCTAATGAGGTGGATGTTAGCATTTTGACTTACATCTACAAATGATCTAGAAATTAACAATGAAGATCGGTTGAAAACAAAACTTTACAACAAAGAGATGATTTTAGCCTTACAATTGTGAACTTCCCATTTTTAAGTAGCAACATCCCAGCAGTACCTGCATACGGGTTATATATCTCCCAATTGATACGATATTCCCGTGCTTGCATTTCCTATCATGATTTTCTTGATAGAGGGTTGCTGCTCACAAGGAAACTATTAAACCAAGAGTTCCAAATCAAAGTTGAAATTATCCCTTCGTACATTTTACGGACGCCATCACGAGTTGGTTTACCGTTATGGAATAACCGTTTCACAAATTATATCGGATATGTTCCTTCCGTCTTAACTACAATCCCCTTCCCTTTCATGAATGTGACCTACCGAATTAGACTATTTACCGGATTTTTTATCACATAAGTAACACGACGGCTGCCACATGTGGATCAGGATCTGCTAACCCTTCCAAGCACCTGAGATCACCCCTAGTTTTTGGTGGGGTTCGTGTTGCTTATTCTTTAGTTTTCTATGTTGTGTTATGTGTACTATTGTTTGTCTGTTTGTCATTTTCATTTGGCGTTGTCAGTTTATTTTCGATTTATGAGTTTGACTGTCCCTCTGATATCTTTCGTCCCTCTTTTAGCAATAATAGGCAACCGTACGATATTGAACAATGAGAAAACCCCGATAGTCGGCTATAAAATGTCCCGATATGCCAAAAACAATTATTTCAAGAAATTTAATTGTCTAATTCACTTGTTATTAATAACAAAAACTATATATGACAGACATGAACCAAAAAAATAACACAACTTGGGAGGACAAGCACATATAGCCTTTTCACACAATGCATACAACTGTGTTTCATTGTTTGCAATTTCTTTACCAACATTATCTTTTCAAGCAACAGTTCCATGATCCATTGACTTTATAATGTACTTATTTTTAAAAAATGAACATTTTTTTATGATGCAATACAGTTATCTTTAGTAGAATATATATATATTTATAAAAGTAAATATAGGATGATGTGGTATGAGTGCAAATGCGACAACTCTCCATCATGTATCAATTTATATAAAGTAAACCATTATAGGTCAAGGCACGGCCTTAAACATGAAGCATTGGCTCACACCGAACAGCAAGCAATGCATGGCCCTGAAAAATTACTAAAAACCATTGAAACGGGGTAACCAACGGTCTAATCTATATAAAAACGAGAAACGAGAAACACGTATGCACTACATAAACAGAGGACAACCACTGTACATCAGATTCCTATCTTAGAACAGATGCAAACTTTTGCAGCGGGATTAAACGTTTTAATGGTACCAAACATTCTCCCTTTTCTGAAACAATAGTATAACATCACAACGTCGAAAGACACGCTATAAAATATTAAATGGAAGCCTTAACTCAATTTAAAAAAAACGCAAATTAACACACAATCAACAAATAAATTCGATCTGTGATGAATGCAATTACATAGTAAATAAAGATTATCAGTGATAAATGATTAAGGTAAAAAGAAAATAAACCGGTTAAAACAAAGTTAAAATATGATACCGCTGTGAAATATTAAAACATTTTTTAGAAAACTAACTCTTTTGAAAAAACCTGCATCATATATATTATACACAGGTGAATGAAAATAGTTTTGTGTAATTCTTCTTCTTCGTCTACAATCCTCCGTTCAGAAAAACCAAGAAATATCCTGTATATCAACAAAACCAATTAAAAACTTGGCACATATAAATAGCATCACATAACATACAAATCTATTTGAGTGTGGATGTATTAGTACAAATATTAATTTAATTACACACAAACACATATAATTGGCTA